>WNNG01000160.1:0-76722 GCA_018208015.1 Medicago ruthenica
CTTTGCCTTGTGCCAAGGGGCAAGGTCTTGACTGATCTCAGCCACAAATGCCATTGATTCTAGAAGGTAATGATGGTAAAAACTGTAAAACAGGGCAGCTGCAAAAGGGATGATTCTTGGGATCAATCCTTGCAATCTTGGAAGGTCAAACAATCAAAACGTGTACTGCCATGTACAGGTAGATTGGGGGAATCAAAATTAGCATGTGGGCTTGTGTGTGTGGGGAGAAATTCAGCTCAAAACAGGGCATGTCATACAGCTTTTTTGCAACATAAACCACTTGGGATTGGCTGGTTTTGGCAGGGAAAAAGGGAAAGAAATGGATCAAGCAGCTGGCTGGCATGTTTGGGTTGGGTAAGGGGTCAATTTTGGGGGACAAAATCTGACCAAGGATAGCCAATTTGTTTGATCACATGAGAGGTTGGAAGAAAGTTCTTCTTTCCTTTTACCTTTAATGTCACACATTAAATCTTGCTTTGCTGCACCAAATCAGTCACAAAATAGCAAGAATACAAGTAATAATGCTGCTAATGACAATTGTAGTTGAAAGCAAAAAAGATAAACAACTATATAAAAATCTGCAGAATTTTCGCAGAGATCGCAGTGCGAAGGTGAGTTCGCACTGCGAACTTCACTTTTTTTGATTTTTTTGTATAAAATAAAAGGTTAAAAATGGGGAAAATAATAATAATATATAATGATGATAATGATGATAAAAAATGCAAGAAATGCAATAAAAATGAATAAAAATAGTAATGACAATAATAAGGAAAATGATGATAATAAATAAAACTTAGTAATATTAAAAGATAAAAACTAATAGTAATAAAATAATAATGATATTATTAAAGGAAAATAAAATAACATAACAATAATAATAATATTAAGGATAATGATGATGATATAAAATATTATAGCAATAATAAAAGGTAAAAATAAATAATGAGCTAATAAAAATATAACACCCATAAAATATAAGTCAAAAAATGGGGTATGACAATACCCTTGCACTATTTCTGATCAACTTATACTTCATCTTCTTCTTCTGATCCACCATTTTCATCATGTGAATGTACTTTTGAATTTTTTCACTTGCTTAAAATTCCACATGGTTTTTCACCGATACAATATTTGTGCCATCTTCTAGAGTCTGTGTACCTGCATTACTCTTTTAACTAGCTTTGATACTTATTTCCAAGCTTGTTGTTAGCAAGTGAAATATTATATATTCTTTAACTAATGTAGTTACAGAAATATATACTATGTATGCCTTGACCCTTTAGAGTATTCAAAAATGAATACACTCGGAAGATTACGGCACATATTGCTTCAGATAGATTTAATTGAGATATAACTTGTATATCTTAAACTTATGAGAGTAAGTTCTTCAGTTATCAATTAAGATTAGTTCATCCTTTTGTCTGTTTGTTTGTTTAGTATAAGCCAACAAACATAGGTTCAGATGAGAAGGCACTCAGAGTTTGAAGAATTAGGACAATGTTATCTGTTTTGACCGGTTTTCTGAACAAAAATCTTTTCTGGGACTCTCTTTTTGAAAAAAAAAAACATTTAAATAATGTTGTAATTCTGATAGTCCCTAGACTAGTTCAACTTGTCAAGCTGTAGAAGTTGTTATATAGTTGACATACTGTAACCCTTTTTGATTCAGAGTTTAACATTATTTGTTTATAGGTAACAACAAGTTTTTCTAGTCAGCCAGATCTAAAGGTTGATTTAAAACACTTTGTCCATTTCTTTAGTCTTGAGAGCCTGATGAACTTATCATATTGATAACTGTGCAGATTCTTATATCTCATATCATAATAGTTATTAGATCTATCTTAGAGAAATTAAACAATAAATACAAAAGATAAAGAGGAAGGATAAGGAATTAACCATACATACTACAACAGAGATCCTCCTCTTCTGGTTCCCTCCAGAAACCACAATATCTTCCTCTATCAGTGTGAGGGCTTGGAACATAGTATGACACCACATTCCCGAGAACATAATTAAACAGTCAAAACATGCATATTTCACACATCGGGACATTATTACTTCAACAAACAGCTCATCATATAACATAATACGAATGTCAACTCCAATATAACATTGCACGGCGGAATATATAATGTAGTCATACAACTTATAAGTGTCATGTCTCGGTCATAACACACAAATAAAAATAATATCTCAACAAGTTTGATCATAAAATCACAGGGCATCAAATCAATAAACAAATCCCCACATCTTAATCAGAGCTCCTAATGCTAGACTCCAAAGCAGATAAACTCAAGTAGGCAAAGCCGTCCTCGACATTCTCACGGAAATAGCTACTCCTCAACCTGCACGTCTACATCCATGAGGGATTCACCCAAGGATGAGGCGATAATGAAATCACTAGAGAGTGAGATATATGATTAACATAAGAGAATAATAAACGCATGTATGTATGACAAGCAACATCAATAATCATCACATAAACATTTAATTAAACATGATTGTAACATAACTCAACATACGTATCTCATTCATATACAATTATAATCTCAATTGCAAACTCCAATCATATATCAACACTCAAGATTTCATCAAGTATCATCAATTCATTTACGATTCAATCACAATCACAAGGACTCATCAATTAAGCATTTACCACATAAATGCACAAGTTCACACCAAAACATTACCAAATACGACTCATGTGAATGTAATGCGCCTACAAAATCTAAATGCATGTGGTACCAATCATCGTCATTTTTTGGATATCGGAACTTACCGAGTAATCCCATCGTCACTGGACTTGACTCATGAATGAATGCATGATCATATATTTGACTCACATCAAGTACACATAAGACTCGACAACAACATCATCATCATTATCATATATTCTCATATGATTTAACATCGTCACTTATTAACATCATCACTTATCATATAAACTTTCATATGTTCAAACATCATCACTTAATACATAACATGAATCATCATCATTTAATCAAACATCATCATTCATAGCATCATCAATAGCATCATCAATAACATCTTCAATATCATCATCAATATCATGTGTAAACAGCATCACATCACAATCATCACAACATCAAGTGTTTACAATCTTCATCATTCACATAATTCAAGTTTCATGATTTAATCACACAAACTACACCAATCATCATCAATACACTTCTTAAATCATGTTACAACACTACTCATATCATCTTAATCATTTAACAATCTTTCATACATTTATAAGACTCAAATGGACTTTCCATGTTTATTTCACAACTTCACATTTTCGTTCCAAATCAAGAATTCAATTCAATTCTAAGCAAACCATCAAATCCTAAGGTTAATTCATCAAAGCATCATCAAACAACACAAAAGGAATGCTCAGGGGTCTTCGGAAACCCCCCAAGGACCAATAAACACCAAAACAAGGTGTGTTGTTCTGGGCTTGCTCGCTGCAGCCACAAGGTGGCTTGCTGGGGCGAGCTTGTCCAGAGTGCAGCACTCTGTTTTGCTGTCAAAACGTAAAACAGGGTTTTGAACACGAAATTGCATCCAATTTTTCCCCAAAATCCCATTTTTGATCCCAATTGACCCAAAACCATTTTACAAACAATACCCATGATCAATACACTTGAATTGAACAATGGGTACTCAAGGAAACATCAATTCCAAAGGTTTTTCGGTAAATTTTCAAAGTTAGTCTCAAAAATCCATTTTTCCCAAAAACAACTTAAAATCCCAAACATAACTTTACAACAACAATTCCATCCTTCTAATCACTTCAACATGTTCATAATCACTTAATCAACATCATGAATTAACTCAAAATTGATTATATCAACAATTCACCAAATTAAGTAATTTTCACAAACAACAACAACCACAATTTCAACTTAACCCAAACAACATAACTTCATGATTTCATCATACAAACACATAATCATACTCATAATCAACTCAATCAAGCATAATCAACACCAATTATCATGTTTCTCATCAAATTCACCAAATTTCACAAAGTTCACAAACCTATCAACCATGAGTTTTGATGAAGTAAAAGCATGAAAACAACAACACAACATATACTTAATTCAGTCATCAACAAAGAGCACGAAAATCAACAAAATTAATCATAATTCATGAAATTAAGTTATAAGCTAAAAGCTCCCAAACACCCAATTGCATCTTAAACCCTTGGACCATAGATCTCACCATTTAGGACTTGAGATCCTAAAGACAAGGGTGAGAACCCTTGGAATAAGGCTAGGCGCCCTCCAGGAGGGCGCAGGGCCCACTTTACAATCACAAGTAACCCTAGATGACCTCCCTGAAGGACACTCTTTGGGGGCGCCCTCAATAGCCTACGAGGGCGCCCTAATCATAGTTTTGGCCCTTTACGATTTGGGCCCAAAACTATGACCGGATAGGCCCAAGTGAAGGCTACAAATAGTAACCTTGGGATCATTCCCAGGGCATGACCTAAACAGAACTCAGAAACCCTAGTTTCCATACATTGTACTCACAGCCAGTACAGTTGGCGCCCACCGTGGGGCTACGGTAAAACTAACCTAGCCACCGTCTCCGAAAGAAAGGCAGTTGATCCACGGCCCCTGAAAGTCACCAGTACGCCGTGAATCCACCGTATTTCTCAGGAGCAACCCTGAAACTTCCGAATCCGCCGCGATTCAACCCTAACCCTAATCAAATGTTCAACCTAACCTGTTCTTTGTTCAGAAACCAATCCTCTCTCTGTCATTTTCGACCCTAACCGCTAATCTTCAACCACCAACCTTAGTCTTCATAACCGACCCAAACAACCATCATCGTCGCCGTCGATGGCGGACCCAGCAGCCTTAGAAGCCCTACAACATCAAATCCAGCAGCTTCGCGACCACAACGAAGCTCTGCAAGCGACAATGGAGACAATCCAGCAACAACAACAACACGCTGAGGGGAACGGGTCCCAACAGGATGAGTCGGTAGATCCAGATCCACAACCACTTTCCGCCGAAGTCTGGAACGCGCCGGTCCCAGAAAACTTCAAGCCGCCCTCTCTTTCGTCTTTCAACGGAAAGAGCGATCCATTGGAGCACGTAACAGCTTTCAACACCCAGATGGCCATCATCGGCGCTGCTGACTCCCTTAAGTGTAAGTTGTTGGCCGAGACCTTCAAAGACGCCGCCCTCAGGTGGTACATGAACTTGCCTCGTTTCTCAGTTGTCAGTTACCAGGACATGACGCGCAAATTAACACATCAGTTTTCGGCCAGTCGCCACCGCAAGGTGTCATCTACCAGCCTCTTCAATGTTCGCCAGGGGCCGAATGAGACCCTCCGTGAATATCTTGCAAGATATAACGACGCCACAATTAAAGTCGTGAACCCGAACCAGGAGCTGTTTGTGGGAGCTTTCCAAAATGGCCTCCGTGCTGGACAGTTCAACGAATCGCTAGCGCAAAAGCCGGCCGATTCCATGGAGGAAATCATGTCTAGGGCAGAATGTTACATAAAAGGAGAGGAGAGCAACGCCGAAAAGAAAGCAAGGGGTTCCAGGGAGCGTGCCCCCTACGGCTATGACCATCGCCGCAACTATTATCCACCCAACAACAGAGACAGAGCACCATACAAGCGTCATATCCAGGATAGGCGCGCACCCCTGCCAGAATCCTTCACGGCCCTCAACACTCGCCGTGAGCAAATCTGGAGAGATGTGTACCATTCTAGAATCATTCCCGAACCCCCACCACCGAGAGGAAACATCACGGGAAGCGACAAGGAAGCCTGGTGTAAATATCACCACATTAAAGGACATACCACAAATGATTGCATCCACTTGAAGAGAGAGATTGAGAAGTTGATTCAGAATGGCAGGCTAAGAGGATACGTGAAGGAAAGCAGAGAAGGAGACAGGCGTCCCCCCGAAGACCCCCAAAGGGAGAAAGATGTGGCGAAGGACGGTGAACGCCACACCTTGAACACCATATTCGGCGGCTTCGTAGGAGGAGGGGAGTCCAGCACCTCTCGGAAAAGATATGTGAGGCAGGTAATGTTGCTCGATGACCACGCCAGGAAGGAGCCAGAGCGCCAAACAGATATCACCTTCTTAAGTGAAGACCGCAGAGGAGTGATCCCCCACGATGACGATCCCATGGTCATTACTGTGCAAATCTTCAATTGGGATGTCAAGAGGGTGTTGATTGATCCCGGCAGCTCTGCAGACATCCTTTATTATTCTGCTTTTGAGAGAATGGGACTTGACGAGGACCAGTTGCAGCCCTTCAAAGGAATACTGGCTGGCTTCACAGGGGAGCAGGTACACGTTCGTGGATACATCACATTGAAGACAACATTCGGTACAGGTAACAACGCCAAAACCATCAGGATTAGGTATTTAGTAGTCAACTCGCCCTGTTCTTACAACATCATCATAGGCCGCCCGGCCTTCAACGTCCTTGACGCTTATCTTTCCACTAAGTTCCTCATTATGAAATATCCGCTGGAATGGACGGGTCGGCGCTATCAGAGCAGATCAGAAAGTTGCACGAGAATGTTACCACAACAGTTTGAAGCTGCAAAGAGAGAAGAAAGGAAACAGCAACCTGAAAAGCACATCAAGTGAACTTCGTTAGCACAAACCTAGAAGAAGAATTTCAGCAAGAGCGCATAGGAACAGCAAGAGGTCCAAAGGAAAGTTCGATGGACGAAGAGATAGTTAGCAACAAAAGTCTATCCTTCAAAGAGAAGGGGCCCGATGTGAAGAACAATCTGTTGCCGGGTTATAAAGGCCCAAATGTCAATGTTGTGGAAGAGGATGCGGACTTCGACGAGATCAAGAAGGTTGAGGAAATAAGTACTCCTTTGTTGATACTCCATGCAAAACTAGCCAACCCAAATGTCAATGATGTGGAAGAGGATGCGGACTTCGACGAGATCAAGAAGGTTGAGGAAATAAGTACTCCTTTGTTGATACTCCATGCAAAACTAGCCAACCCAAATGTCAATGTTGTGGAAGAGGATGCGGACTTCGACGAGATCAAGAAGGTTGAGGAAATAAGTACTCCTTTGTTGATACTCCATGCAAAACGAGCCAAATGCGGTTTGATTAAAGAGCTGAGCACAAAGCAGGAAGAAACTCGCCACAACAATTCAAAGGCGAGCTAGAGGGTTAACAAAGCCACTTTAATTTTTACTGTCTTTTATCTTATGTATTGCGACATCTTTGTACAGCCTTGTAAAGAAGGAGTAAGGGGCACTCTTTTCCCCCGCAGTAATGGGGGTTTTTAATGAGGCCCCGCTTTTTTATTATTATCATATATATCACATGCTTATCTTACTTTCATGGCCTGTAGCAGATTACCAACGCCGAATTTTAAATGAGCTCGCCATCTGACGCGTGAACCCCAGCGAGAGTTGCCACCTAATTCCTTAACCCCTAAGAAGGCTCTAAGACGTCGTGAGCTGAAAATAAAATCGCCGCCTAATTCCTTAACCCCAAAGAGGGCTCTAAGACGTCGTGAGCCGAAAATGAGATCGCCGCCTAATTCCTTAACCCCAAAGAGGGCTCTAAGATGTCGCGAGCCAAAAATGAGATCGCCGCCTAATTCCTTAACCCCAAAGAGGGCTCTAAGACGTCGCAAGCCGAAAATGAGATCGCCGCCTAATTCCTTAACCCCAAAGAGGGCTCTAAGATGTCACGAGCCGAAAATGAGATCGCCGCCTAATTCCTTAACCCCAAAGAGGGCTCTAAGACGTCGCGAGCCGAAAATGAGATCGCCGCCTAATTCCTTAACCCCAAAGAGGGCTCTAAGACGTCGTGAGCCGAAAATGAGATCGCCGCCTAATTCCTTAACCCGAAAGAGACGTCGTGAGCCGAAAATGAGATCGCCGCCTAATTCCTTAACCCGAAAGAGGGCTCTAAGGCGTCTCGAGCCGAAAATGAGATCGCCGCCTAATTCCTTAACCCCAAAGAGGACTCTAAGACGTCACGAGCCGAAAATGAGATCGCCGCCTAATTCCTTAACCCCAAAGAGGGCTCTAAGACGTCGCGAGCCGAAAATGAGATCGCCGCCTAATTCCTTAACCCCAAAGAGGGCTCTAAGACGTCGCGAGCCGAAAATGAGATCGCCACCTAATTCCTTAACCCCAAAGAGGGCTCTAAGACGTCGTGAGCCGAAAATGAGATCGCCACCTAATTCCTTAACCCCAAAGAGGGCTCTAAGACGTCATGAGCCGAAAATGAGATCGCCGCCTAGTTCCTCAACCCTTTAAAAGGGACCCTAAAGCGTCATGCGCCAAGAGAAACAAGCCCACAATTCTCAACATTATTATGAAACAAACACAAGTAATGATCACCGCCCAGGAGGGGCTTTCTAAAATGCATAAATTTGAAGATAAAAGGAACGAACGAGAAGCTTAAAAGAAAACAATGCATCATTACAAATTCAAGAAGAGTACTGAGTTCAAAGTAAATTAAATTACAACAAACGAAATTACGGTTCGTCCACTAAGGCACCGTCTACGATAACTTTAAAAGAATCAAGGGCGGAGAGATCGACGCCAGGGTGCAGAAGGGCGACTTGAGCTTTAGCCCATTCAAAGCCAGCATCAAAATTCAGAGCTAGCTCGCCCTTCGCCTCGGAAACTTCAGCCTTAAGTTGATCCTCCATTTCCGCTCCAGCCTCGATATCACTTTGCAGCTTAGCAATGACCCCGTCCTTCCCAGCAAGATCCGCTGCATAGTCAGTCTTCAGATCGGAAATGCGCTTCTCACACTCAAGCTTCACCGCCTCTCTGGCTTCCTTCACTTCTCTTTCCCTCGTGTCCGTGGCCTCCTTCACCTCTTTCTCCAACGCCCTCACCGTAGCTTGGAGAGCCTCCTCATTCTGCACCAGTTCTTCATACTTCCGATCCACCGCGTTCAAAAGCATTATAGACCGCAAACAATGAACTCCCACATCCCTCGTCATAAAGGGAACAGCGCCCTGGTTTCCCGCCTCCGCGTCTTCTGGACTGAAAACCAGCCTCTCCTTGACATAGGCACCATAGTCAAAGCCTTTATCCTAGAAAGAGGGCACTGACCTACTGGTTTTGATGGCGCTAACCGAGGAAGGAGAAGGCGTCTTCTTACCTTTTTTCTCCGCCGCTGCCTTTCCTTTATCATCTTTCCAGGGCGACGCTTTATCATGCGTCGCCGCTGTGAGGGACTCAGCTTGAAACTCAGGCGGATGATCAGCCTTTCTCTTCGGCTTGCGGGTAATGAGTCCAGCGGGATCCGTGGCCGCCATCCCCTCAGCAGCCTTTTTGGCCTTCATTTCCTCGAGATATCTCTTCCGCTCCGCCGCGGTCATGGGCGCCATATCCTCTACAAAAAATGAAGCAGGAAAGTTAGGGGGACAAGAAAATAGAAAAGCAAAGTATAGGCATAAATAAATAAATTAGACTCACGTAGGTACTCGTCTAAGCTATCTACATCCCCTTCCCTATTCAACAACTCCCAGATGTTCATAGGCAACATTTTATCCAAAAAACAGATGACGCCCTGGTCGTATGCATCCAGCTTCTCATATTCAAATCTCATAATAGACGTCGGAGCACTCGTCCAACATATGGGAAACCTCAGCTTACCATCAACCCACACAGCAGCTGCCTCACAATCCTTTCGTCCCCGGGTCCGGAGAAACGTCTGTCTCCAATTCTTGTAGTGAGAGGCATAGGGCGGGAACAACCTCTTACCGAGATGCGCACTGATAGACACCCAAGATTGCTTATCTACCCCCTTCGTGCCGTAAAACGTGAAGAGGGATCCAACTGAGGGCTGGAAACCCAGCCCCTCGCATAAAATCTCAAAAGCACGTATAAACGCCCAGCTGTTCGGCTGCAGCTGAGAAGGCGCCACATTTAAACAATTGAGTACGTCAACTTCAAAGGGCGTGAAGGGATACTTCACACCTAGATCCTCAAAAACAGCCGTATACATGTGAAACGTCTCACTCTTCACTCCCTTTGGACTTTGTACGCACACCTTCTCTCTTGGGCGACAATGTTCCAAGACCACGTCCTCCTCAAATCCCGTAGAGGACACGTGCAACTTACTCCAAAAAAAACCCACCCGTTGGGGGTCCATGTACACAGACTCTGAACAAAGCACCTCCTCGGCGAAACTCTCTCGCTCTGATCCACTGGAGGATGCCATGTAACAAATTCCTCTCCTACAAAACGGACCTGGGCGAACAGAATGAATAATAGAGTCAGATGAATTCCCACTACTACTCCCTCCTTCACCCTCGTCCGAATCACTCGAAAACTCCATCAAAAGGGAGTGGCCGTAGTAGGCCTTATCAAACACCACCCAATCAATGGTTCCATCTGACCGCTTCGCATGCCTAACACTTTCCCTCCACAACCTACACCTCTCCTCCAAATTAGCTGGGGATAGCTCCCTACCCGCCTCATCGCACTCCCTAATTACCACCATACTACTGATTTAAAGTAAAAAAGAACGAGATCGAATAGGGTTACCTGGATTTAGACAAGTGAAGGATTGAGAACGAACACGGGCTCCGAACGATCCGTAAAAAGCAGGCGCAGCGATCCACAAAGACTGTAACAGTTTGAACGATTAGAAACGATTTGGAAGAGAAAGACGGAGATAAAGGAAGGGGAAAGGATAAAAGAAATCTGAAAGTAGGAGGAAAAGTAGATCCGTTTCAGTTTAAAGTAAAATAGCCTGGGAAAACGCACAGATGACATCACTTAAGTTGACACGATTTCCGAGAGCCGTTGCGATGCGAACACGTCAGCGAGAGCGAACGGTCGCCTCACATCAGCCGTCGGATCCCACTAAGGCGTGTCCTCAACCTGGCGCGGCGATCTAATCTACTTAAAGGAGCCGTTTCTACAGATAGTTTAATCACTTTGCCTTATCCCAAGACTCGTGCTTGTTGGGCTATGAATACTCCCGTTGGGCTAGCGCCCATTAAGGCATTCAAAACAGTAACATGGAGCTAGTACCCATGTTGGGGCTAGTCCTCGTGTTGGGCTAGTACCCATGTTGGGCTAGTATCCGTGTTGGGCTAGTACCCATGCAGGGTTAAACACTCATGTTGGGCTAGCACCCATCGTGGGCGAGCACTCATGATTGGGCAAGCATCCATGTTGGGCTAGTACTCATAAAATTTTTTCATATAGCTTTGTGATTAGAAAGCCCCACTTGGTGGGCAAAAGGTCATAGGCAAATCCCCCCGTAAACATTTTAATCACTTCGCCTTGTACCAAGACTCGTGCTTGTTGGGCTGTGGACCGTAGATCTCACCATTTAGGACTTGAGATCCTAAAGACAAGGGTGAGAACCCTTGGAATAAGGCTAGGCCCCCTCCAAGAGGGCGCAGGGCCCACTTTACAGTCACAAGTAACCCTAGGTGACCTCCCTGAAGGACACTCTTTGGGGGCGCCCTCAACAGCCTACGAGGGCGGCCTAATCATAGTTTTGGCCCTTTACGATTTGGGCCCAAAACTATGACCGGATAGGCCCAAGTGAAGGCTACAAATAGTAACCTTGGGATCATTCCCAGGGCATGACCTAAACAGAACTCAGAAACCCTAGTTTCCATACATTGTACTCACAGCCAGTACAACCCTTATGATAATCATAATCTCCCCTCTTACCTTAGTTGCTACTTCTTATGGAATCTTCCCCTCTCCTCTTGGTGCTCTAGCCTTTCCTCTCCTCCAAGCTTGTTCTCTCTTTCTCTCTCTCTCTAGCCTCTCTCAAAATGTTTTGTGAAATGTTAACCTAATTCACCACCACCACTAACTAATGTATTTATAATAAGTTTCTAGGTTATTCCCACTAATGGGCTTAGTCACAATTAACTCACAATTATTTTCTCTACACAATTACTACACTTAACCCCCCCCCCCCCCCTCATTACTTATACACCACTACTTTCAAATTCTGAACTTCTAACATATTACAAATATGTCACTACCCCTCAAATTACTAAAATACCCTTCAACTCCCAAAATTCAATAAATCACCAAAATAAACAATTAAGCACATATAAATAAATAAATCCTAAAAATTGGGTTGTTACACATAGGCATTTCTTCCATTATAATTTGTGAAGAGTCATTCTCCAGGAGTTAGAACTGAGTCTACCGACTTGCTTCTAGGATTGCCTGAAATGTAGACAATTTATTTTCTGGGAACCCATAGCTTGATGAGTCCTTCCTTGTTGGTTCTGAAAGATCTTTCTCTCTCTGTACCATATGCTTGAAGCTCTGGTGCAGGGAACTATTCAAGACTTTTGATTTAACAACTTTTGGTCGTGTATGATTCTTAGCTTCAGACTTTAAGTTGCTCAAAATTTGTGGTCTCTGTATCTTAGGTTTTGATCTCGCTGAGGTCTTTGTCCTTTCAGACGTAGATTTTGCTTGATCAAAGCCTGTAAGTTCTTAATCTCAGATTTTGGCTCAACCAGAATACTTGACTTTACTGTCTCAGACTCTGGTGTTGTCAGCTTCTGGGACTCAGAGACTCTAGATTCTGAGTGATTTAGATTCTGAGCTTCTGATCCTTCTAGCCCAGAGTGAGTGTGCAGATCTTCCTTCCCTTTAACAAGACTTGAGAACTTTGTTGACTCTTCTGGGGTTTGCATTTCCTTGTGGCAGTCGATTTCTTCATCATGGTTCCTGCATATGTTGTAAATCATCATGGCTAGCCTGCTTTTTCCAATGGATCTGGCAAGGTAATCTTCAAAGAATGGTTCATGATTTTTCAAGGCTTATATGACTCTGTCTCCAAAAACTTCTTCCAGTACTTTAATTTTATCTTCAAACTCCCTGATGTGATCTTTCATTGCTTGTTGATGTTCCATTGCAATGTTGTACTTTCTTTCTAGATCAGTTTCTTCATAATCACGATTAGTAGAACTTCCATACTCCAGGATGTCATTTCTGACTTGAAGGCGGTCATACTCTCTATCCAAGAAATTGTTGCTTGCTTCTAACAAGTCGCACTTCTTCTTTAATTTACAGAACTCCCTTGACTTATATACACATCGTTTGGCCAGATCTTTTACAACTATTACTAATTCCTTATTAGTAAGGTTGTGAAGTTCCATGTCTACATCATCTGAATTTGATTCAGACTCGGCATCAGAAGTTGTTGTGGCCATCAGACCTAAGCTTTCTCCTTCTTTGTCTTGGTCAGATTTTGTCTCCTTATCAAATTCATCCCAAGTAGCCATCAGACTTTCCTTCAGCTTGCTCTTGTAGTTCTCCCTTTTAGAGCTTCCTGGCTTGGAATTTCCTTTTCTTGACCTTTCCTTCTGTAGCTCTGGACACTCTGCAACGAAATGCACAATCTTCTTGCAGTTATAGCAGCCATCATGATCTTCACCCTTGGTCTTGAATCCTGATCTCTTGGAACCATTTCCTCTACCTAAGAATCTTCTTTTATTCGTCAGATATTGGAACCTCTTGGTCAAGTAAGCCATCTCCTCAAAATCTGAATCATTACCATATCCTTCATCTGGATTCGCTTCCTCTGGCTTAGCAGATTTTGGAGCTTTCGCTGATTTTCCTTGAGAGGCCAAAGCAATAAACTTGGACTTTTGAGCTGGTTCATCACTATTAAGCTCAATCTCGTGACTCTTGAGAGAGCTTATCAAGTTCTCCAGACTCCGCTTGTTCATGTCCTTTGCCTCCTGAATGGATGTATCCTTGGGTCTGAATCGGGCAAGAAGACTCCTAAGAATCTTCTTGACATGATCAGCTACAATATAGTTTTTCTTCAGAGCTTGAAGACCGGACTGAAGAGTTTGAAACCTTGAGTACATGGTTTCAATGTCCTCGTCTTCCTTCATTCTAAATAGCTCATACTGATGAACCAACTGGTTAACTTTTGCCTCCTTGACCTGTTGATTTCCTTCGTAGGCAGAGCATAGAGATTCAAAGATTGCTTTTGTTGTAGATCTGTCCATAATCTTTGTATACTCATCATGAGATAGAGCATCAACCAGTATACCACATACTCTGTGATGCTTTTTATAGATCTTCCTTTGGGTGGCAGTCAGACTCTTCATGTCTGATACTATACCTTCTGTATCTACTTCAAAGTTGGTGACATCATCAATGATATCCCATAGTTCATTATCAATCTCTATGATGTGACTATACATCTTGCTCTTCCACCATGAAGATTGTGCAGCATCTCCATTAAAAGATGGAGGCCTTACAGAGACATTGTTTTTATTAGAGGTGGAAGTGTTGTGATCAGAAGTGGAAGTGGAAGCAGACATGTCTTTCTCATTGGATCTTTGACTGTGACACGGCTAAGTGGTTGAGCACAAATTGTGCTCTGATACCAACTGAAGGTGACAAAAACACAAGAAGTAGGTTGAATTGTGTTGGCTTTTTATGGTTTATTTTCTTAGTGTTAAAATCTATTCAGAATCTGGTGAGTACAGATTCTGATACAGAGTATGAGTGCAACAGATAAGTACAGAAACACAAAGATAAAGACAGAGGGAGAGAAAGCAGACACAAGCAATTTATATTGGTTCCTCTACAACACAAGAGTAGTACAATCTCCTTGCACTTCCAAGGGATTTCACTATAATCACTACTGATTACAACTGCTCAAGGACTCTTCCAAGATACTTCTCAATGCTCAAGCACACTTGCAAGAGACTTCCTTTCTCTAGGTCACTACCTAGAGACTTCCAATACTCAAGGGCAACTCCAAGAGACTTTTGTTGCTCAAGCACGCAGACAAGATACTTCCAATGCTCTAAGGACACTCCTAAGATAATTTTGTTGCTCAAGCACACATGCAATAGACTTCCAATGCTCTAAGGACATTCCTAAAAGACTTATGTTGCTCACGGTTTCACCAAGAGATTTATATGCTTAAGCTTAACAAGCAAGAAATTTTGATTGATTACAGCAAATATAACCAACCTTGTTCTTACACCAGATATATAAATAGTTGGTGTAACTGAACAAATGAACAGACTCTTTACAAATCTAGGATTTATAAGGTTACAAAGTTTGGTAAGAAAGATCCTAAGTGTTTTGCGCTATTTGATTTGACAGAGTAATGACACAGTAAAAATAGCAGAGTCTAGTTAATCTTCTTCATGGTCTTCAGCTCCTTTTATAGGCAGTGATTTGAGAGATGTTGGAGAAGAGTGTCAGCGCATTAAGAGTCGTTGTGAAGCTTCAAATCAAGGGCATTCAGCCATTGCCTGATATGGATAATTCCATTGAACATTCAAAAATCCTTTGCTAAAACAGGAAGTATCCATTCATTCTTGTTGCCTTTGAGGTTGTTTGTTTGCTTCTACACGTGGTCAGAAGAAGACAAAATTGTGCTTAGATCCTTTCATGTGGACAGCTCGGGAAGATGACAAATCTGACGTGGAGTCTGGGTCCCTCAGGTGCTTCTTACTCAGAAGCGAAGTCTGAAGGTCTTCCAAATCTGATAGGTTCTTCTGTTTCTGATTAGGTTCTCTGAGCCTGATGGTCTCCGCAAAGTCTGATGATCTCTACAGCTTCTGAGAGGCGTCCTTTTGTTCTGATCCAATGTGTTGACTTCTGGTTGACCTTTCTTCAGATCTTCTACCATAGTTACTTTGAGCTTCTCTTGTGCTTTTGATGCTTTAATACATATTCAATACTTTGATGGATACATTATGTGATCCTGCACACTTGAACAAATATTAGTATGTCCAATTGTTCTTCAATAATTTGTTATCATCAAAACCTTGGAGGAATTGTACAAGACCCTTCTTGTTCCAACAAATTCAATTGGTCTAAATGTTCTCTCAAGGACATACCTTCCTGCATACACAGACTGAACAGATGTTGCTTCAAGAGCAACTTGTTGGTTAAGCTCTTTGTCATGTATAGACTCTCTAGCTTACACCACAGATCGGCAGCGCTATCCTCTTCAGCAACCTCAGTGATAATATGATCTTCCAAAGCAAGGATCAACGTAGAACGCGCCTTCTCCTCCAGAGTGGCGATATCAACAGGTAGAGGATTTGGCGTAGGCTAAAACAAAGGTGTCCATAGATCGTGCTGTTTAAGCAATGCCTGGATCTTGATCTGCCACAAACTGAAATTATTCCTCCTAGTGAACTTGTAAACTTTCAAACTTTTACCTCAAGCCATCGTTCCCGCCTGAACAGATTTGAACCAGCTCTTGATACCAGTTTGTTATAACGGGACGTGAGAATAATGACAATAATAGTAAAAGACATAATGAAAACTACACAAGATTTACATGGTATCCAGCAATGTGTTGACTAATCCACGGGCAGAGCCAAAAAGAATTCCACTATAATCAATGATTACATATACTGAATAGTAGAGGTAATACTAGCTATAGCAAAACCTACTAACTATTGGTGCAAGAAATACTAACACACAAGGCTTTTATTTATATGGCCAAGTCTATGCATATTTCTTCCTATTCTCTGATATGGGTTTTTTTTTCAACACTAATTCAAGGCATATTTCGACAAAGGCCCATGAAGATCAAGACAAAAAGGCAACAGGGCAATGTATGGTCCATCGAGGTGACCACCTCAATTGGACACATGGATAGGCATAAGAGTCAACCTCTTAAACCACATTGTCAGAAGCAACACCTCAAGATGATTTGCAAGACAGGATAATGGCCATAACAATATACTAAAGCCACATCGTTCCACCATACATATCAACTGAGCTCCTACGCGTTCCTTTGTCTCAAAGCGTAATCAACTTCTTTATAGCTACCATGTCGTTCCTATGTGCTAGGACCTCATTTAAACTTGTTAGGTGTATCTACCTATCTCGCCATCAGTTACATTAACATATCCTCATATATGCACGAGTCATTCCTACTTACAGGGGACTAACTTAAACCAGATAGGCATCCCCGCCTATCAGGGGGATGGTACTATAACACTACAAGAAAACAGCGAATTAGCGTCGAATTTTAGCGTCGGCCCCCGACACCGACACTATTAGCGTCTGACTAGAGTCGGCCTAACCCACTATATTGCTGAACTCACAAATTTTTTTTTTCGTTAATTTGTTCACAAAGTTAAGGCTTAAAGTCTGCACAGTAAACATAACGTGTGTGTGGCCAAAGCTAAACTTGGAATTTATTTTTAATATTTAATTATATATATGTATATGTATATATGTGTGTGTGTGTGTGTGTGTCTGTGTGTGTGTGTGTGTGTGTGTGTGTGTGTGTGTGTGTGTGTGTTTTAAGCATCATAACACTAAAAGAAAAAAAGTTTCATTCATTCTTTCTTACTGTCACCCTGTTCCATCTTTTCCCTATCCTCTGAAACCCTAAAAACCCTTTTCCCTCTTCTTGTTTCCAATCATCGTGAACCACTCTCTCTTCCTCATTAAATGCTTCTCTCCATTGTGAATCCTTCACCAAGAGTCCTCTCTCTCTATCTCTCTCTCTCTCTGTTGTAATCCTCGCCATCTCACTGTTTCAAATCCTCTGATGCAAATCGTTTATCTCTTTGTGGGAATGGTGTGTGATGTATCTCCAATTTTTTCAATTCAGATTGTTTTATTCTTAATTTTGTTTTAGATTTAGTTTTGATTGAGTTAGTTTAGGTTAGATAGAATTAGTTCATAATTTGAATTAGATTAGTTCATAATTTGAAATGATTTTTTACGAATTTAATTTAATCTGAGTTTAATTTTTGTTTTTATTTTTGTTTTTTACAGGTTTATTTATCAAATAAAGGTTGTTTGTAGGCCCATGGTGTTTGATGGTCCAAAGAATTTACTGGTAAGCATTGAAAGTCATGAAATTTTACATAATTGGAATGTTGATGCTGAAAAATCTTACTGTTATAGTGTAAAGATGTTTGTCTGTAAATTTTGATGTTACTTTTTGTGCTTTTGTTGAAGTGTTTTTAAGAGGTGTGTGTGTGTGTGTGTGTGTGTGTGTGTTTTGTATTAGAATTTTGAGCTTACATTGGTCATTGTCTTAACTTGAAAAATGACAATTTTATGTCATTTCTTCTTTGACTTTATTGAACATCCTTTGTTACTTTGTTCTAGGAAGAAGTTTTATCTCATTTCTTGTTTGACTTTATTTAACATGCTTTGTTACTTTGTTCTAGGAAGAAACTGTTGATGCACAAAGTTGTGGAAAATGGACCTTACCTGATTTGTGGAGTGGCCAAAAGAAAGTTGGGGTTGCCTTTGCGAAACTAATTGATGGTTATGATAATATTCTAACTTAAATTTGATTATTTTGTTTGGTTGAATCGACTATTTGTTTCTGAGATGTTAGTTATAAGTTTAAGTGTCATGAATGAGTCATCATCGTTATGTATATCTGTGATTATCAATAGGGACCCACTGGAAGAGTCAAAGCCAAGACGAAGCTTCAGTTTTCTGAAATTGGTAAGTGAATAAAATATCATACTTTAATCTATCTTTATGCCATATGGGTATTATTGTAAAAATTTGAAAATGTTTCATGCTCAAAGTATGGTCAAGAATAGTTGCTTCCTAGCTTGCCAGCCAAATGAGAAAGTTTATCCATGTTGTTAATTTTCTTTTATTGGATTCTTTGAAATGAAGCTGTAGAGAATTCAGGAAGAGGCATGGGCTGGTAGCGGTTTGAGTTCGACAAGGATGCCCTCTTGACGATGAGGAAATTGAAGGTATGATTTGTTTGATAATATTGTTATTATGAATATATTTGTTGGATTTATGTTCATTTTCCACTCATAATGTATTCACTTCAATTTGATTATGATAGAACTCTGAAGACAACATGAACTTGTTTTGTCATCTTCCTGTTAAGTACTGTATTGAAATGGTACTGTTGTAATCTTGTTGGTTATTGTGTGTAGTGAAGTTTTATCTCTCTTAGTTGTGTGTTGTTCTTGCTTGATTGAATTTTGTTCAAGGAGTTGAAAATGATCTCGTTTTTCCACTTTCTCAACGTTCGGCGACCCATTTTTCATTCACAGTTCTTTTTTTTATTATTTATTTTTCAGTTTTATTTTCATTACTGCTAACTCAAATGCTTCCAATTTATAACACTGTTTTTGTATGTGTTGCTAATATATTGTGGTTTGGTTAAGTAGTTATTTGAAGTAATTTCATTGGTTCTTGATGTCACCTGCCTTTAGTTTCCTTGATTAATTTTGATTCTATCTCAAATTTGCTAAGAGAATTTTGGTTCTTGATGTCACGCTATTGTGGATCTTTTTTCGTTACTTGAAATATGTCTTTTGGAGGATAAATTTCCCCATGCAAGTTGCAAAACAATACTTCTAAGTTTAGTTTTTTTTTGTACTGACCCAGTTGGTTGGACTGATAAACAACCACTAAACCAATCTGGTTTATTTTGGATTGATATACTCATAAAATGTTAGTCCAAGTGTTGAATCCAGTGAACCAGTATGAATTGAATCGTCGAACGAGTCAACTAGCCATTATATGAATCATATATATTAAATTAAGCAACTTGCTGACTTCATACTTTTCTTTTTATTTGTATAATAATGATTTTAGAGTGGATTGATTCCACAAAATCTATTTACCAAGGGTATTAGTAAAATAAGTTAGAATGCTATCTTTTATGCTAGTTTAGTTCGAGAGTTAACGTGGTTCTAAAACTAATATTGTATTGGCCAATTTTCTGCAACTTTAAACGTATATACCTATTGTTTGGAAAGTTTCCCTACTTTATCAATATCTAAAAAATTGGGACAATATGTAAGTGGATTCTTTTGTGACATGTTGTGAGAATGGTGAGCTTTGAAACTACCATTATATTTGATTCTTGGAGATATTATATGATGTTTGAGATGATTGAAATATCGCTTAAGTCAAGAGAGTTGCATATATTGTATTCACTGTGTTAAAATTTGGGAGGTTAAAACCCGTTATGCATAGAACATATTTGCAACCTATAATAGTTCAAGTTTGTCCTGTTTTGTTGTGCTGCTTTCTGAGTTTATCTCGTGTACTTTTGCTGTTGTAGTGGTTTTGTTTGGTGTTTTGTAGGTGCTGAAGGGTGATGGGTTTGATTAGGTTTTACAGTAACCGTCCAGGTCTTCGTTCAAGTCAATTGGAGGTGTTTTGGATTGTTTAAAAGGTTTTAAACATCCATTTATGCCTTGTGAGCTGGTAATTACATTAAGCTTTTATTTGTATTGTAAGTATTGAGTTATCAGTTATTATGTGCTCTTGTTGTCTCAATCAAACTTTTATTTCTAGTTCTCTTCTATAACCATATAACTAGTCATTATGCAATTAAGTAGTTGTGATGTACTAACAAATTTTGAACTTAAGTAAGTTGTTTAGCATATATATAACTTTACTATTATTATTATTATTATTATTATTATTATTATTATTATTATTAGTACCAACATTTTGTATTGTTATTTTGTAGTTTTAGACTATTTTGTAGTATCACAATAATCGTTATACTGAACATGTTTGTTATAATATTGCAATATTACTTTTTGTGGTTGATATGATGTGTTCACCGGTTTATTAGCATTATGGTCAAAACAGGGTATCAAGTGAAGTGAGACGTGAAAAAAAATGTTAGATAGCGCGGAACTGACTAAACATTAATTTTTTTCTTTAAAGCTGACTTTAGCGTCGGCCTAGCCGACTCTGTAGGATTTAGTGTACTTTAGCTTCAGTAGGCCGACTCTACAGGATATGGTTGACCGTTTCTTTGTTGACTTTAGCGTCAGTGGGACAGACTCTATATGATTTGGTTGACTTCAAAGACGATAGATTTATTTGCCTCGGCTAAAATTAGAGTCGGACTTATACTCGGTCAAACCGACTCTACATTAGCCTCGGATGCCAGAGAGCCGACTCTACCCAGTAGCTTCAACATTTTTAGCCTGCCCCGACCCCGACGCTAAATCATTGTTAGCGTCCGCTTTATCCCTTTTAGAGTAGGTTTATGGCCGACGCTAAAACGCTGTTTTCTTGTAGTGTGATATCTGAATTAACCTCATAACAAACTAAACTAAAGCTAACTAGAGAAGATAGCAAGCAACGAAGAGATTATCACCAGATCCACTACTATAAATAGGGAGTCTCGCCCCCAGGTATGATCATGTTACGTCACTTATACTCATTGGATAACCACTTTGCCATCTACTAGCAGCCAATCTAACTTGGACGTTGGAGTGTCATTTGCAGGCATACATCTCCTCTTTGGAGAAAGAGAGCACGACCAGTCACGTAAGATCCACTCACCGACAAAGAAAACACACATCCTACTCATGAGGTAAATCACACTTCTACATACATAAACGACACACTTGGGGTAAAATTGGAGGAAAAACAATAATGAATTGTGTCTTATAAAAATACAAATATACAATTAATTTGTTTTCTATATTTTTCTAAAATGGCATTCATTTATTAATAGAGATAATATATATATATATATATATATATATATATATATATATATATATATATATATATCGTACATTTGGACATGAGGTAATCAATCAGGAACAATCCTTGACATATTTTCCAATTTTGAAATATGAGATAATCAATTAAAAATAAGCTTGACGTGTTTTCCCATTTGGTCATGAGGTATCCAATAGGATGCGAGTTTAACCAGTGTCCTGGGGGCACTAGTTAACATTTCCCTTTTTTATTTTAGTGAGGTTTGTGGTTGGAGTTCTTTAAGCCTTTTATTGTATATTTTGTTTGGTTTCATACTCTTTTCTCAAAAAAAATCTGTTTTTTTTTCTTTCAGAAAATGTATTATATATATATATATATATATAGACCGGAAGGAAAAGAGTTAGATATATTTAAGGCTTAAATGCAGTTTTACCCCCCCTATTTTGACTCAAACTGGATTTTACCCCCCCTATTTTAAAACTCGGATTTTTAGCCCCCCTATTTTATATTTTTCAGGATTTTACCCCCCAACCACATTTTAACACATATTTGTAAGCAGTGACTGCATTTAAGCCTAAAGAAAAAAAACTTTGTTTGAAACTTCAAAATTGAATTTATTACTTTGAGTAGTTGTTAAAATGCTGCTACTGCTTACAAATGTCAATGTTTCCAATAAGTTCCCCTGCTTGCTTGTTCACATATGAACTAAAAAAAATGATCTTAGTAAATGCTTTAACTTTATTTACATACATTAACGAGTTACAAAGATTTTTGAACATAATAACTCAAATGACATAGCTTAAAGAATGATGGCAAACGAAAGATGGTTAAAAAAAATGCACACATATGTTACAAGTAATAAACTACTAAAGGTTGTATTCCTCTTAATTCTTATGACTTGGTACGGACAGTGCATTCCAGAGGGAGACCCTGAGGGAATCGTTTAAGGTCATTGCAGTAATTGTAAATCATGTAATTCTTCTGCACCCATTTGAGCCTTTTTTGATTTGTAGAATCTAGCTGTTGATACAACCAAGCATTGTCAGAAGAAGAGTTGGATTTGCAAGAAGAAATTCCATTGGACAAAACACAACCATTGGCTTTGAAGTTCCTAAAAGAAGCAGTAAATGGAGCTTGACTCCAATCTGTTTTCACAAGTCCACCTCTTGTTGCCCAATCATCAGCATTCCATAGACTTGAATATAATTTCATTGGCTGCTTCTTTGGATATGGAACACCTTCACTCTCCAAGTTCTTGAATTCCCTAATTGGCCTGCCATCAATAGAAAATCTAAAAAACAAAGACAAATCACATAAGTCAAGTTGATCAAGAGGATTATGAGATGATGTAAATTTGTATTTTGGCCAGAGATAATGCAATTTTAAAAGTTCTTTTGTAATTTTATATGATAAATTCAGAGAATTTAGAATACCACCTAAAAAATAAAATTCTTATGTCCAATTGGTCCATATAATTTATTCATATTGTTGTACACAATTATAAAAACGGTACAATAAATAAGCTCTATCTTAATATTGATGTGCTATTTGATTCCATTATCCAAACAAAGAATTTGAAAATAAAACATTTTGAAATTTAGAAACTTACACAACATGTGCAGGATTCCAGAGAAAAGAATAGGTGTGAAAATCTGTAGTTGGGTCAAACCATAAATAGAATTGTTGCTCTCTGTCCCCTTTGCCTTGGGTGTACACATTGGTATGAGCTATGTAAGGATCACCACTCAAATTTCCCAAGAATTCAAAGTCTATTTCATCCCACAATGACCCTTCTGAACGTAACTGCAATGCATGATGCAGAAATTCAAATATTAATTATGATTAAATTTCATAACAAACATTAGACATATTAATAAGGATTAAATTAATTAAACTCACATAATAAGCAGTGACCGTGCCAGCTGAATTTCCAGGAACAAGTTTAATGTGCTGATGTATTTAAATGTGGTAGGGGGTAAAATCCTGAAAAATATAAAATAGGGGGGCTAAAAATCCGAGTTTTAAAATAGGGGGGGTAAAATCCAGTTTGAGTCAAAATAGGGGGGTAAAACTGCATTTAAGCCTATATTTAAATATGAAGAGGATATCCCAAACATGAAAATGAGTAGCCGAATTGTTTGGAAAAGAAAGTTAGCATTGGCATTGGAAAGAGAGAAAAAATAAACCAACAATCCGAACACCACAAACAAATAAAAAGACAAGACAATGATGAGGATGACTTGGACAATTTTAATGAGGATGAGAAGCATGGTTCATCCAAAAAGTTGTGTATGTGGTAACCAATGAAGAATATTCTTTAACATTTTTCTTATTTTGACATATGAGATAACCAATAGAAAACAAGCTTTGACGTGTTTTTCTTTTACGATAAAAATATCGTAAAAGAAAAACACATCAAAGCTTGTTTTCCATTGGTTATCTCATATGTCAATGTAGAAAAATATGTTAAAGATGTTCCTCGTTGGTTACATCATATCCAATACTCATTAATATAGTCCAAGTGATCTTCATAATTGATTATTGCCATGCCTTTTTCTTTATTTGTGGTGTTATAATTGGTTGAATTTTTCTTTCATTTCAATGCTAATGCTAACAGTCTCTTCCAAAGAAACAGTTCGGCTACTCGTTTTCCTCTATGTGATTTCCTCTTCATCTTCAAATATAACTCATTTTCATATGTTCTCTATATGTATACCTGTACATTTTTCAAAAACAAAAACAAAAACATATAAAAAATTAAGGAGTATAAAGAGCCAAACAAAATATATATTACAAAGTCTTATGGAAGCCCAACCACATAACTCCACCATAATAAAAATTATTAATCTATCAAAATACAATTCAAAACAACACTAGATAACTTGCTAGTGAACGGAAGGAACATACGAGTTTGAATGAAAAGGAGGGTTGAGTTCAACTCTCTATTAACAATATATCAACTAATATTTATCATTTTAAAAAAATATAGCTATCTTTTGACATCATTATGTATCACTTTAAAGTAGGTAATTTGCATATAAATATAGTTATTAGCGAAATTTCATAAAAAATTTCTTATAAAAACAAAAGTATTTTGTCAATTTTTATATTTGCGAAGTTTGGTTTCTATGAGTAATAAAAATATAATTACTATTTAAATTATAATTAGCGACATCTTTGTGCAATGTAGAAATGCAATAAACATTTCCACACTTATGCACGCTACCCTTTAACATGATTTGAAGCATATCTTTCAAAGTATGTCTTAGAACTCATAATATAATCATAAGATTTATTCGTTCTTTCGTTCATTCGTCTATGGGTAAACCCAAGAGAATTACCTACCAGTAAAGTACGCTAAAATACGGTAAGTGGCACCTCACCTACTATTTTACTGTAATCATTAATCAAGTTATCATCTGTTTTTTGAGATTACCTTAACTACCCCACAATTGGATGGTCATTTTTATCATTCACTTCTGTACTACCTATAACCATAATTACACATCTAGTAATCTTGAATACTTTTAATTTACTTGTTTTTCATCATATATATTATAACATTCATACTTGAATTTCCAGCATTCAATGGACCAATCACATGAGAGGCAACCTTCATTTTGCCCTAACTGTATAAGTATTGGCCATCTTATTCAGCAATGCAAAATAACTACAAAAGTCCAAATTGCTGGAAATCAAGTGATGAAAAAGAAACAACAAAGTATGGTTAATCAAAAGGATCACCTGGTCAGCAAGATTGCATTAGATTACAGTATTTTGCAGAAACATAATCTCATTAATCTGGGACACAAACCCTATAACGGAGATGATATTTCCCAATAGTTTAGGACCTAATGGAGTCTAGGTTGGAAAGCCAAATTGCTAGAGACAAGGAAATAAGGGATGAGATTCCTTGGGGGAAAAGGGAACCATACAATGTTGCATCCACCTCAGGTGTTCACCAGAGTACATCATTTTGTTAATTTAACTATGGTACCAAACAAGGATCAAATTAGTACCAATTGATTTTGTCAGATGCAGAGACAACTTAGGAAAATAGTGTCATTAGAAATAATGCTACATTGGATGGTGAAAATGACACAATCATGACCTGAATAACTCTTTTAATGTTTTGGATAAGGACCTTCCCCTTTTTAGCAGAATTTGGCAAGCTTCCATAATAGTAGCAAATAAGTAGCAGAAAAATACCAGCAGTACCAAATAATACAGACCATATCACATAAGTGGACAAATATCCAGAGAACACAAGCAGCTGAAAGATAAAAAGAACACGCGTAGATAGCTGCTACACACTCATAAGAAAACTACACCAGAACATTCCAACATCTTCTAGCAAAATAAACATATCAACCATAAAGGTACTATATACACAGAGTCATACCACACACATAAAGGCATACCTATTCAGAGGTTATAAGCATCCAATATAAACCAGTATATAACATCAAGTAAATCACATCACTACACATATACTACTCCTATCATATTAACCACATAGTGCACAAAGCTGCTACAACCAAAGATAACACCATATGAGACATACCATTTCCAACACATCAAACATCAAAGTCACCACTCTTGACACAGACTTTTCCCCCTTGTTAGCACAATAGAACAAAGGCATAGAAAAAAAATGTTCTTGGAAACATCAGATACAGACCAACAGAGATAACAATGTCTGGAACATGTGGTCCGACAAATAGCCTATAGTCAAAAGTCAAAGACATTCCCTTTTTGCTTTGGAGTTCATATGGCCACACAATCCCAGGGTGTTGTCTCAGAATACTCTCAGTGATTACACCCAGAAAGGCTATTCGAAGCTTCACAACATACGTCCCTTCTTGCTTCATAACATCTACCAACACCAATGACACTTCTCATAGCACCTATCTTTACTAAAACAAAAAACATCCACTTCATAACACTTGCTTCAGAGTGAAAAGACACAATATCCAGGGGAGCATAGGGACATTAACAGGCATCTTCTTTTCACCAACTTTCTTCTTGCCAGGGGACAAGATGTCCAAGATATCATCCTCAACATCTTTCTTAGTATCACTATATCAGAAATTAGCAGTAGCAGATTTAAACAACCAAGAGATCTCATCAAGTAAGATTTCTCAACACACAACAGTGCACATCAGAATCACAAAAACATAGTACCCACACACACATTATTCACATAAAAACAAACACTTCATTGCAAAACACTCAGGCACTCGCAATATTAGTAACCACATCTAAGCATAAACACATCTGAACTAATACATGCGAACATAGCACATCTGGACACATATAGTACTTCTCAGAAGAACACACATCTAGTCATAACATGATCAGTTCTCGTTCACCCTATCAGCTGCACTTCGAGCAATAGTTTTGCCAAGTGGAAGATCATCAGAATCAGTTTCTTCCACCACATCCAACACTTCAACACTAACACCTACATCTGCCTCTCATTTTGGTTCACAACCACTTTAATATGGGGGTTTACAGTGTTCACAAACAAATCAACTACATTCTCAAAAGAGGGTTAAACAATACTTTCTTTTTGGACATGGAATGGTCCAATATCTAGTTCGACAACAGAGGGGGTTTCAGTTGTGGGCTTAGTAGGAGGATTGATTTGGTCATAAGCACCAAAAACATCATAAATATCAGGTGTACTCGATGGTTCAACAACCTTATCAAAGACAAGATCTTCTTGACTCGCAGAAACAACACAAGGTTCCGTAGGGGTTTCAACAACAAGTTCAACATTAGGTTCAACAATTGCATTCTCAAAGGTTTCAACAGGTGGATGTAAAACATAGTCAACTTGCACATGAGGTAGTTTAACAAAAGACTCTTTGGCACGATCAGTGAGAGGAGTCATTTGGTCAGTTGATGGTTCAGGATTGGTTTCTTTAGTGGGTGGTTCACTAACAACATCATCATCAACAACAGTAACAGAACTAGAATTTTCTAGGGTCTTTTCAAAGATAGGATTAACCTGACTAATAGACTTAGAAACAGGTTTGACAGATGTTTCAACATTTGGTTCAACACAGGTTTTAGCACAAAGTTCAACATGCAAATTAGAAGCAGTTTCAGATGGATTCAAACCATTCACAGAAGCAATGGAAGTTTCGGTAACATCGGCATTTTTATTCACATAATCAAAAGGGCTTGTGGGAACATTAACCGGTGCAGATGAAGTATCAAGAGAACTTACATTTTTAGCGGTTTTCAAAATGGAAATGATTTCCCGTATTTCTCGTGCAACTCTATTTATAGTAAATAGAAAGTATCTGTTTGCACGTTTCCACAACTATAATTGCTATAAATTCTCATACAAGCAAATACCTAAAGTGAAAATATTTGCCAGTTGTTGTTTAGTTTCTATTTATCAAGGTTATCAACTTTACTTCAACTAGCACTACAAGAAAACTTGAATTTAGCCTCAGATTTTAGTGTCGGCCACCGACACCGACACTAATTGCGTCCACTTAGAGTCGGTCACACGCACTCAACATGTATTTATGATTTTTCTTTTTTTTTTAATATTATTAGAGTGGGCCTAACCGAGGCAACACGTTAGGGACCCACAAATGACTTTTTAAAAGAGCATTAGAGTCAGCCTAGCTGACTCTATTCTTTTTGCTAATAAAAGTTAAATTTTTTATTTATTCAAGTCAAAAAAAATTTTAACCTAAATTTTTTCCCACACTTTTTTCCCTCTCTTCACTCAGTAAAAAAAAAATCCCAAAATCTTTCCCCTCTCTTTTTTTCACACTTACTCACCAATAAAATTAAATCACTTATCAAAATAATCCACACCACTCATTTAATCTCAACCCTTCACTTCCTCATCAGACTCAACCCTTCACTTCCTCATCAGACTCAACCCTTTTCAACTCAACTCTTTTCATCAGACTCACTTCCATCGTACCTCACTACACCATGCACACTGTTCACTTCCTTCACCCTTGATAAACCCTAATTCATCTTAATCTTTCACCATGCCTTTCTTAATCGTTCAGAATGCTCTTAACAACTTAATCATTCAAGTTCACGATTAACCCTTCATCCGTAATCGCTCAGCTTCTCTTTCAACACTCGGTTTCTCCCCTCCTTCAATCAAAAATCTCAGTCTGATTCAACCTTATTGTTCAACTTCTTCTTCTTCTGTGAGTTTGCATCTGATTCAACCTTCAATCGTTAACCCTTGTTTTTTTTTGATAATTTGTTCCTCTCATCAGTCATCATACCCTTTTACAAATTCAACTCAAAATTTGATATTGATGTTTGTTTTTGCAGAGTAAATGTAAAAGAAGGGATGGGTCTAGGTGTGCTTTCTTAATTTTTCAGCTTATAACAACAAAGGTATGTGACCTAATTTGACAAATTATGATTTTTTTATATATAATTTATTAATCCCTGCTTGTTATGAGTGCCAGTGCAAATAGAGTCGTTGAGAAGCTTTGATAAAAAACGTTGGCCCTTTCCCTCATATGGATAATCCCGTTGAATGCACTTTGAATTTCTCTTTGCTGAAAGAAGAATTATTTGTTGCTTGCTTTGCTCTTGATGTCATTTGTCTGACTGTGACAGTTCACAGAATATGATAGAGCCTACATGGATTCTGGGTCCCTCATAACTTACTCAAGTCTGAGGGTGATCCAAGTCTGTAGTGTCTGCTTCTGAGTCTGATGACCGTCACAGAGTCTGTTGAGTTACCTCTCTAGAATCTGTGTGGTGCCTGTCTTCTAAGGACGTTGACTTCTGGTTGACCTTCCTTTAGTCTTCTACCATAGTTTTCATAGCTTCTCTTGTTCCTTTCTGATGCTCTTCATATGTTCTTCCTTGATTATAGATCTTTCTATGATTCTGCACATTGAACATATATTGGTATTCCAATTGTTCTTCAATACTTTGTTATCATCAAAACCTTAGAGGAATTGTCCAAGACACTTCTTGTCCCAGCAAAGATTCCTTGGGGGAAAACGGAACCATACAATGTTGCATACACCTCAAGTGTTCACCAGAGTACTCACAGCTTGGGGAAAAAGGAACCATTCGATGGAGTTTGCAAAGGGTGAACATCATTTTGTTGATTTAACTATGGTACCAAAGAGGGATCAAATTAGTACCAATTTGATTTTGTCAGATGCAGAGACAGCTTAGGAAAATAGTGTCATTAGAAATAATGCTACATTGGATTGTAAAATAGTGTCATTGACTCTGTATAACTCTTTTAATATTTTAGATGAGGACCTTCCCCTCTTGAGTGGGAGGCTATTTTTAGAGATATTTTTAGATGTCACTACTCCTAACCAAGCTACTTGCTTAGCAGCTACTACAATCATGGCACACAATATCATATGGCCATGCCCTTTACTAGTTGTCCATCATCTTTGACCTTGAACAAAAGGCCTCAAAGCCTTCCTCCGGAAGCTAGCTTGCACACCTCCAATAAGTCTAGTGAAAGGAGTGTAAAAGTTCTTAAGAAGTAATGGAGAGACTTTAGAGGATAAAGAGCCAAATACCAATACCTTAGTAGTACTGCAGGAAACCTTATTCTCTATCAAGAAACAAAAGACAAACAAGAAGGGTAACCAAACAACATCTCATATTGCGGTTGCTTTATTGGAATCCCATAGGCTGCAACTCTCAAAATCTTCCAGAAATGTCTGAGGTGCAGATGCATTGGTGCCTCAAAGCAGTTGCCACTTCGCTCATTGGTGCCTCTTTTATTTGCTTTAGCTTGCGTTGGCATAAATTGGCATAGTCTATCTTGTTTTGTTTTTCTTTGGTAGAGCAATCTTCCAATTTTTTGTTTGCCTTGAATATTTAGAGATTGCTTAGGTCTACCTTTTCTTCGTTTGTCTATTTTAAAACAAATGTACAAGATTGGTGGGCACCACAAGACGGCCAAACCCAACCAAACGGGAAAACGAAATAGTTATTTTGATTAGTTTTTGAAATAAAAAAATTTTTTAATATAAAGGAGAGAAAATTATAATTTGTGGTGTCTATTGGTTTTATACAATATTAATGAAAAACTATTTTAATATGCTTAGTTTTCAACCACGGTTTATATATACTTTATTTAAAGCCTCTACAAATAATCTTCAAATTGTTTATATTAAAAAATGATTTTTAGAGAATCTAGAATAAATTGCCCTTACTATAGATAGCCCCAGAATCCCTTGATCCACTTGACATATTGCAACAGCTAGCCAAAACCGTAAGTCGCTCCATTTTAACTTCGTATACAACTCACTCAGCACTTGAAAAATCCAATCTTTGTTGAAAGTTCTGGTTGTTTGAGCTCTTCAACGTTCAAACTTTGAACTTTCTAAATACACAATTCAAATACAACATAGCCTACACAAGAAAACCTAGCTAGTAGAGACAAGACAACTCCAAAAATATTGACATGAAGAAAATCTAGCAAGTTAATTAATTATGTTAGTTTGATTTGAAAATCATGTCAAACATACCAACCTCACTCTCTAATATTTGCCTCACACAGTTTCGTCTTGCCATGTCCATAGCAAACCCATGGCCCTTCTCATGAACCCCACCACACACTAGCATACTAAGTACCACCTTCATCTTCTACGTTCACTCACAAACATGGCAAAGATTCATGGATTTAAGCTCGGGAAGCGCCTCGTCTGGGTTTCTAGATTGATGTTTAATAAGACGCGGATTCGAACAGGATATCATCGCTTTGATTGTCCTGCTCAATCTTCAGCAATGAAGCTTCTCAAATGGGGCCGCAAGCTAACGACGGGCGCCATGAAATTTTTTAACAGGTCGAGCTATGCTCGGTTAGGATCCAGCCCGAAATTCAGCGTGCCGAAGGGACACATGATCGTGTATGTGGGACAGAAAGAGGAAGAGATGAATAGGGTTTTGGTGCCAGTGATATACTTTAACCACCCTTTGTTTAGTGAATTGCTTAAAGATGTTGAAGAGGAGTATGGGTTTAACCACCAAGGTGGGATTACGATACCATGTAGGTTTAAGGAGTTTGAACGGATCAAGACCTGGATTGCATCAGGTTCCAGCAATTGGACCAGTTGAAAATTGAAACTGGAAGATGTAACGTTGAGATGATATGGTGATCATGTAGATAATAGAAGATGAAGTTGTGTTTGATGTTGTTGTGTGTTTTTATGCATGTTTGGTTTGATTTATTTGAGTTTATCTATTAGTATATTTAAACATTGTGAGACTATTTGTTGTTCGAAAAAGCTTATGAAAATAATTTATGGCATATTCATAAGCTATTTTAAGTTTATTAGGTTTTGTTACAAAAATAGTTATACATAAGTGCTTAATATGATAAATGCTTATATTAAAAACGTATCATTAAATTGTTTGTTCAAATAAGACTAATCTTAAATCTTAGATTTGATGTTGTTGAAGTTGATATACTACCATTGTCCATTGCTGTATGTGTGAAGTTGCAACAACAAAATGAAAACCTCTAGACACAAATCTAACAAATATAGCAAGAGCGGATTCCTGATGATCAAGAATGAGAGGTGGAGATCCAGGATCCTCAACTTTTATTTTGCAGGATCCAATATCCATTCAAATATGAGAGTTTCGATGGGAAAATAGACCCTCGAGAACACCTCACGAATATGAGATGATAAAAATATGTAAAAAAAAATTAGAATAACAATGTATCATTTGTTATAATTGAAAAATATAAAAAAAAGAAGTTAAAGTATTTATCTCTCTTCCTTCTTTAAATAAAAAATTGGAACGTCACACCTGTAATTTAAGCAATTATTCGCAACACCCTGAAAAGACGTATTAAAATAAGAAAAATACAAAATGTCAAGGATGACATTGATATTTATAAATTTTTAGAAGTTTTAGATTTCTCTAATTTTCTTCCATTTTATTTAAATAATTGATTTTTACATCTGTTTAGTTTTTTTTTTCTTCGTGGTTTTGTCATTTTAGTGCGATGTTATTTTGTTTGTCATCTTTGTGTTTCGTTTTTTGTCTTTCCCGTTTTGTTCAGATGTTTGTTTGGTTTATATTGTCAGATCAATTTCGATCTAATGCATATCTAATTAATCAATGACTTTGATATTGTCAACGATGCAGATCCGAAAAAATGGCTCTTTCAGAGACTTCAATATAGTCATATTTGTAGGCTTATATATTTTTATGTTTTATGCTATTAATATGGATATTGCGAGTTTGTTCTGAGATTCATATTTTTTGTTTTTAATGAATTTATATTGTAATGATATACTATATCAATTTGAATGATATTGTTTATTTTTAGTAAAAAAATGATAATAATGGAAACAATAAAAAGTATTCCATTCTTATCTTATTCAGGTGAGTCACTTTAGCAAAACATTATGTGGAATGAAGAGGTTCGGGTAGACTTCATTATCTCAAGGTTTTAGGTAATCAATTTGGTACATCAGTTTTTCTTTGTGTTTAGCTTATTCAGTCCATGGAATGAAAAGAACAAAGGGATATACCTGCATGCAACGTTTTCTCACCAGAAGTGTCCCTTTCACTAGAGATAACAAAGGTGGTGTGGAATCTTTATATTCACACTCCATATACAAAACAAAAAATATATTTTTTTGATAATAATTGCCTAAAAGAAGCATCGAATCGAAGAGGCTATAAGGCTATCACCTTCACTAGCAAGGTGTTAAGGAAGTTTCGTGTCAAGGACCATGTACTTCCAGGAAAAAGATACAAGAGGACTAACTAGTGGAGAACATACGTTCATTCATTAATTCATGTGGTCCAACAATGAACAAATATCTAAAATCTAACGTAGTAAGGGACCGTCTAATATCAATATTTTTTTGTTTATATGTTCATTTCCACAAAATATCAATGTCGTCGACATAGACGGAGCCCTTCATGGCTAGGGTAGGCCGTGGCCCACCCGGGAAAATTAAAAAATTAATGATTATAGGTCTATTTTGCGAGATTTTATACAATTTTACGTCGGTTTTAGCTTTCGGCAGATCCAAATTCCCGCAAAGTATTGTAGTGGCCCATCCAAAAAAAATTTAAAAAAATAAATTAGAGGTCTATTTTGTGAGACATTAAACAATTTTTCAACGGTTTTAGTTTTCGGCAGTTTCAAAAGTAACATACATGATATTTGTCATGTTTATACTTAACTGGTTAGCGGAGGCTTATAGATCTTCTAACTTGCTTGAGTTTCAAATCCCTCGTATATTGTCATGTCAACTGAAAATTCACTCAGTTAACATTTGTACTATAAAAAAAGTTTCATAATTTATAGCAGTTGTAAAATATGTAATTCGATTTTTTTAAAGTATTCACCCTACCATTTTAGGCAAACTCCGTTATTTCAACTTTGTGCTTAATGTAACAGCCCGTTTTTAGCTAGAATTATTTTACATATTATTTATACGTGCTTATATGTGTTTATGTGTGATTAATTGCTTGGTTGTGTATTTGATATGAGATTAGTGGATTTTTAGCCTAGAAGGGTATTTTGGTCATTCGATGAGCAAGGGTAAATTAATAATTTTATTTAGAGGGTTATTTTGGTGTTTTAAGTGGGAATGATTATTTTTACTAAGTTACTAGTGAGTTGGGGTAATTAATTAGAGATGGTAATTGTTCGTTATTTTGACGGTTTAAGCGAGTAGTAACTTTGGGGAATTAGTGATAAGAATATTAAGCCATTAAGACAATTAGAGACCTAGCCCAATTATGTGGTGACTATATAAACACAACACTTGTGAGAAAATTAGGTTTTTACATTCATTCATTCATTTCACAAGATATTTTGAGAGAGAGGTAGAAAGAGAAAGTTGATCAAGAGGATATTTTCGGTGAGCAAAGGTAAATTAATATTTTTATTTAGAGGGTTATTTTGGTGTTTTAAGTGGGAATGATTATTTTTACTAAGTTACTAGTGAGTTGGGGTAATTAATTAGAGACGGTAATTGTTCGTTATTTTGACGGTTTAAGCGAGTAGTAACTTTGGAGAATTAGTGGTAAGAATATTAAGCCATTAAGACAATTAGAGACCTAGCCCAATTATGTGGTGACTATATAAACACAACACTTGTGAGAAAATTAGGTTTTTACATTCATTCATTCATTTCACAAGATATTTTGAGAGAGAGAGAGAGGTAGAGAGAGAAAGTTGATCAAGAGGATATATAAAAAGAAGCTAGAGAGAGAGCTTGGGGTTTGAGGAGCTAGGGGCTAGGAGCTAAAGTGAAGCTTAAGCTAGAGGAATCAAGAGCTAGAGGTAAGGGTGAATGGTTCCTTTCATTAATTAAGTCATAATCTCTACTTTCAATTATGGGTTTAAGTGCTTTTATGTTAATTGTGACTTTTTATGATCTTTGATGATAAATTTCGTGCTCCTAATTCATGTGAATTTGTGGGTATGATAAACTTCATGAAATTGTTGATTATATGCTTAAATTTCAAAGTTGTTGTTATTGATAAGTTGTTTTGATGATTGTGGATTAATTGGGTACAAATCATGAATTGATGTAAGATTTTTGTTGAAACATGTTTGAATTCACTTCATCAATGTTATGTATGATTGTGTGTTGATGGGGAATGATTTGGGTGTGTTGGGACTGAATTAAGTGATTTAAAAGTGTGATTATTTGGTGAAAACACGTTTTAGAAACTAATTTTTGGTGGCTGACTGTCAGCTAAATCCTATCACGATTTGGACAATCGTGTCACGATTTTGAGTCTGGAATTTGGTGTTCTGGCTCTGTGAAAATCGTGTCACGATTTTGGTCTGGACAGAAACCCAAATTCCTCTTTCAATTGGTTTTTCCACTATTTTCCGTTTTGAACTGGGTTTCGATGTAAACATAAAAGTTGTAGATATGGATGTTAGCTTTCATATGACATTGGTTTGACTTCATTTAGATTTCTAGAACTTGAGTTATGAGTGATTTACTACACATAGGTCATGACACATTTTTCGTGAAAACTTCCGTATACATTTCCAATGAACTATGAAACATCTCTATAATTAATAATGATCTTAAGGAAGCTTTTAGAGCTAATAAATGAGTATGTATTGATGGAGTTTCTATTCATAATGATGTCCTATGAGTGATTTGAAGGGAAATCGACATATAAAGAGCAGCGGAAGTTTAAAATTTTTGATTTCCTTTCCTCGGATCATTACGAATGTCACATGAATCAGTGATAGAGTTGTTACCTCTTAGTGCAGAAACTGTTTCTTTGATCACAGCTGAGCAAGTAAGCAAAGCCTCTACTCGTCCACACGAACGGCTTCCTTTGATTCCCGGTGCTAGCCAAGCGATCAGAGGTTAGGGAGAGAAGTGGGGATTCGTTTCGCCTTTAGGGTTACACGAAAAACATTAGCTGATTTCAGCACTAGAGCTTCTATTTATAGAACTCATTGCTGCACAAAATCAGCTTGAGCTTCAAAAGCCCATTAGCCCATCAGCTTCCGCTAACTAATTAGCGCGTATTGCTAAACGTACCCCATCATATAAGTCTTACTTATATTTCTCCTTTTTACCGTTCTATTGTGTGTGACCCTATAGGTTCTTGTAACGTTGGCAATAATATTAAATCCCATTAATATTATAAACAGTGAGCGGTATCTAGCAACACATCACTGCTACCCAAGTGACAAGAATGTCAAGTGATCTGACGAAACCTTTCCATGATAATATCAATGTGTACGATTACTCCTTTGTCCTAATATCTTTATTGAACACAAGGCATAGATTACGTCACCCTTGTTTAGCTCAATATTTATATTTCTTGATCCCAAAATATACTGAACAACGAATAAGTCCAATATCTCATATTGACTTAATTCGGCATGGCCATGCATTTTTTTCAGTCATATTCCATCAAGAGGCCTAAAGATATATCTCCTGTTATGAGGAGGGACAAATCCCATCTAGGACACTCATGTCCCTCAGCATGATTCATCAAGTGCCCATTAACCAACGTTATAGTCATCTTGTTACAGACAACGTTTGAATGGCAATAAAACACTTGAGTCCACATCTAGGGATCATAGTGGTTTCAGGTCTAAGAGTGATATACACTATTATCATTGTGAGAATAACTTATGACGATTTCATAACATACTATGTAGTATTCTCACGATGGGTCAATCCAGTATAAATATTACTCCTAATATTTATACCTATGTATAGACTTAATATCTCATATTCATGACCCATGAGATGTGGTCATCAGTCTACATACATAATAGTCTCCATGCTTTAATATTATCCCAATTCATATTAAAGCTTGACTACGGATACATTTAAGAATAGTGTTCTTTCTGTTGATGTAATCTCATGATTAAGTCACACTTAATTTTCCATCACAAGAACTAACTATTCTAGGGACTTTATTTATCTTATAACAAGTGTAATAAAGAACGCCATATTTTATTCAATAATAAAAGTCATGATACATATAAAAGTTTGACATAAACTATTGGCCTCTAGGGCTTATACCAACAATCTCCCACTAGCACTAGAGCCAATCAGGCATAGACCTAATACCCATAGATCTAGTATGACCATCATGCTTCTGCTGAGTTAGAGCTTTAGTCAGTGGATCAGCAACATTGTCTGATGTTGGTACTCTGCATATTTTCACATCTCCTCTATCGATGATTTCTCGAATGAGATGATAGCGCCTAAGTATGTGTTTGGATCTTTGGTGAGATCTAGGTTCTTTAGCTTGTGCGATTGCTCCATTGTTATCACATAACAGTTCAATGGGATCCACAATGCTTGGAACTATACCAAGATCAGAGATGAATTTCTTGATCCAAACAGCCTCTTTTGCGGCATTAGATGCAGCAATATACTCGGCCTCGGTTGTAGAATCAGCGACTGTTTCTTGCTTTGAACTCTTCCAGCTAACAGCACCGCCATTTAAGCAAAACACGTATCCAGATTGCGATTTGAAATCATCATGATCTGTCTGAAAACTAGCATCTGTGTAACCAATTACAGAGAGCTCTTCTTGACCTCCATAGATCAAGAAAGTATCCTTAGTTCTTCTCAAGTACTTAAGGATGTTCTTAACAGCAACCCAATGACTGTTACCTGGATTAGACTGGTATCTGCTCGTAGCACTTAAAGCATACGAGACATCTGGTCGAGTACATAACATAGCATACATGATAGATCCAATTGCGGATGCATATGGAACATTGATCATTCGATCCCTTTCTTCATCAGTTAAAGGGGATTGTGCTTTTGACAAACTTATACCTGATGACATAGGTACAAGTCCTTTCTTGGACTCATACATATTGAAACGTCTCAGGACTTTGTCAATGTATGTACCCTGACTTAAGCCAAGCAATCTTTGTGATCTATCTCTATAGATCCTGATTCCTAATATGTAGGAAGCTTCACCTAAGTCTTTCATAGAAAAGCATTTCCCTAACCAAGATTTAATTTCTTGTAGTGTAGGGATGTCATTTCCGATAAGCAATATGTCATCCACATATAATACCAGAAATGAGACTATGCTCCCACTAACCTTCTTGTAAACACAAGGTTCATCTTCATTTTTAATGAATCCATATTGTTGTACAGTTTCATCAAAACGAAGATTCCAACTTCTGGAAGCTTGCTTCAATCCATAGATTGATCGCTGCAATTTGCATACCTTTTGGATGTTATTAGGAATGCCAAATCCTTCAGGTTGTGTCATGTACACATCCTCAAGGAGATTTCCATTAAGGAAAGCAGTCTTAACATCCATCTGCCAGATTTCATAATCATGGTATGCAGCGATAGCAAGTAAGATCCGAATGGATTTAATCATTGCCACTGGTGAAAAGGTTTCATCATAGTCTACACCATGAATTTGTTTGAAGCCTTTAGCAACCAATCGTGCTTTGTAGGTGTTAACCTTTCCGTCCATGTCAGTTTTCTTTTTGAAAACCCACTTGCATCCTATAGGATTAATTCCTTTAGGTGCTTCGACCAAGTTCCAAACTTGATTTGTGTACATGGAATCCATTTCAGATTTCATGGCTTCAAGCCACTTCTCAGATTCAGGACCAGTAATGGCCTCTTGATAAGTCATAGGCTCATCTTGATCCATGAGCAATACGTCACATTCTTCTGATATGAGATACCCATATCTCTCAGGTTCTTGACGTATCCTATTTGACCTACGTGGTTCTTGTGTTATTTGAGTAGGATTTTCTGTCACAACAGCTTGTGTATCCTGCTCCTGTTCCTCCATTGGCGTACTACTTTGTGGGTCTTGAACTTCTTCAAGATCTACCTTTTTCCCAGTAATTTCTTTGGAAACAAATTCCTTCTCAAGGAATACTCCATCTCTAGCGACAAACACTTTGCCCTCAGATGGTTTGTAAAAGTAGTATCCTTTAGTTTCTTTAGGATATCCCACAAAGAAACATTTGTCAGATCTTTGTTCAAGTTTAGTGGACATTAGTCGTTTCACATAAACTTCACAACCCCAAATCTTTAAATGTCTCACATTGGGTTTTCGACCACTCCATATCTCATATGGTGTCTTTTCTATCGCTTTGGATGGAACTTGGTTAAGTGTGTAAGCTGCAGTTAATAAGGCATGTCCCCAAAAGGAGTTTGGAAGATCAGCATGACTCATCATAGATCGGACCATGTCTAACAAGGTTCGATTTCTCCTTTCGGAAACACCATTCCATTGTGGTGTTCCAGGAGGTGTGAGCTGGGATAAGATCCCACACTCTTTTAGATGATCGTCAAACTCTTGGCTCAAATATTCGCCACCTCGATCAGATCGAAGCATTTTGATTTTCTTGCCAAGTTGGTTTTCTACTTCATTTTGAAATTCTTTGAAGAAAGTAAATGATTCAGATTTATGTTTCATTAGATACACATATCCAAATCTACTAAAGTCATCAGTGAATGTAATGAAGTAATAAATCCCTCCTCTAGCAGGTGTGTTTAGTGGTCCACATACATCAGTATGTATGAGTCCCAAAAGATCACTAGACCTTTCACCTGTTCCGGTGAATGGGGTCTTTGTCATCTTTCCCAATAAACAAGATCGACATGTCTCATATGATTCTAAATCAAAAGAGTCCAAAATTCCATCTTTATGGAGTTTGGAAATGCGATTTTCGTTTATATGGCCTAAACGACAATGCCAAAGATATGTTGGATTCAACTCATTAGGTTTCATCCTTTTCGTATTTATGTTATAGATTGGCATATCAAGATCAAGAATATAAAGTCCATTACTCATAATGGCATTAGCATAGTGAATATTATTCAAATAAATAGAACAACATTTGTCTTTTATTGTAAAACAAAAACCGGACTTGTCCAAACAAGAAACGGAAATAATATTCCTGCTAATTGCAGGTACAAAATAACAGTTCTCTAACTGTATTAAGAGACCACTAGGTAAAGTCAATTCATAAGTTCCAACAGCTAAAGCAGCAACCTTTGCGCCATTGCCAACTCGTAGATCGACCTCCCCTTTTGCCAACGTTCTACTCGTTCTCAACCCCTGCACATCAGTACAAATATGAGAACCACATCCAGTATCTAATACCCATGATGTAGAAGTAGACATGTTAATTTCTATAACAAAAATACCTGAAGAAGTGGAAGCAACCGTTCCATTCTTTTGTCTTCCAGATATTTTGGGCAGTTGCGCTTCCAGTGCCCGGTCTTACCGCAGTAGAAGCACTTGCCCTCCTTAGCCACACCTCCAGTAGGCTTCAAGGCTTTGGTTGATGGCTTAGCAACTGCTTTGCCTTTGCCATTTCCCTTAGACCTTTTAGGCTTCTTATTATGCTTTTTGACCTTTCCATTATTAACCATCAAGATGGTCTTACCCTTTCCCTTCATGTTCTTTTCAGCAGTTCTTAACATTGCTGCAAGCTGTGGAAGAGTTTTGTCCATGTCATTCATTAGGAAATTCATGACAAAGTGGCTAAAGCTTTCCGGCAACGATTGCAAGATAAGATCAATAGCAAGTTCCTGCTCAAGGGGTAAACCCAATCGCGCGAGGTTCTCAACGTACCCAATCATCTTGAGTACATGAGGTCCTACAGGACTTCCTTCTGACAGCTTAGTTCCAAAAAGGGCCTTGGAGACATCATACCTTTCATGCCTAGCTTGCTCTTCATAAAGAGTCTTAAGGTGTTCGATCATATCGAACGCAGCCATGTTCTCGTGTTGCTTCTGAAGCTCAGAGGTCATGGTTGCAAGCATGATGCAAGCGACTTCCACGGCATCATTGACATGCCTACTATAAGCATCTCTTTCAGCCCTGGGAGCATTTGCAGCTGGTGCCTCTTCAGGAACAGGTTCATCAAGCACATACAGCTTTTTCTCATGTGTGAGGACAATCCTCAAGTTTCGGTGCCAGTCTAAAAAATTTGTTTCATTCAGCTTATCCTTCTCAAGGATTGATCGCAAAATGTTGTTTGAAGTGTTATTTGCCATCTACAATTTAAAATATACAAAATAAGTATCATGAAAATAACATATTTAATTTGGCCTTCAATTAAATACGCTCCCACTATTTTACTCAAATCAAATGACCTTCAAACATTTAATTCGGAAAATCCCGTTGGAAGATTTTCTAGCGGGTTGAAATCCTTATTTCACCTTGTTTTGAGTCAGCTAGGGCTGATCACCCAAAACTCAGCTATTTAGGTAGGAACATTTCCAATTGTATCTCATACAACTTTCAAATCAATTGGGCGAGTAACTCTTACTCTGATCTATCATATAGATATTTCCCAATTCTTGCTTCTAAATTTATTCTAATCATATTAAAATTAATTTAGTTAAGTTAAACCCAATAGAATAACAATCGGGTAAATGAAATTACCGCACCGCGACTTACAAACATAGAACATGTGCTTCGCTAGGGCAGAACCCACACATTCGATATTAGTCTTGAAGGGTGTTATTCTTTTGGAAAGCATTAAACTTAATATATCACTTTGAAGGATTTTATTTAGTTTGATCTCACCTCACCACGGCTTATATATCATATATATTCGCACTCCAATCATTCAAGCATGCATAACAATTATACAAAATAAAAGTGACATGATTATGGCCTCCTAACGCTATGATTCTTTCAAGCCAATGAAAGAATCTAAACTAATCCTAGAAACGACCTTGCTTCTCCAAGCTGGACTTCTAGGGCTAATCCAACGTCAATGGTCCTATTACCTCCTTGTATTCTAATTACATTACATATAAAGAAACTCGTTTTACATACGAGGGATTGGATGAGAAGAGAATGTACATATAGAATTCAAGAGAGAGGCACGACACGCAGGCCGTATTTCAAAAATTCCAAAATAAAAGAAATAATAAGACTAAGGCCATAATCATTCACACAACAACAATAAAACACCTTTTATTATTATTAGCACCTCATAATTAAATAAATTGAATTAAAACTCGGCGATTGATCACACTACGCAGATTAGTCGGGGGTTCCGCTGCCCGGTCAGCGGACGGGGGTTCCGCTGGCCGGTCAGCGGACAGGGGTCAAGGGGGCAGCGCCCCTTGCGGGGCTTCCGGGGCAGCGCCCCGGAAGCTAATTCAATATGAACAATTCACTTTGAATTCTGGTGCTGTAAAAATCGTGTCACGATTCTGGCATCGTGTCACGATTTTATAGGCAGAAGCAAACAATTTGCTGGGCACAAAATCGTGTCACGATTCTACAATCGTGTCACGATTTTATAGGCAGAAGCAAACGATTTGCTGGGCACAAAATCGTGTCACGATTCAACAATCGTGTCACGATTCTGAACCAGGTTTCAGCCTTTTTCGTAACCCTAATCATGACGGCACAACACTTGCGGCGTTATGAACCCCGTTGTAACAGTATGATCACACCAATCAAAGTACTCTGATTGTTTATCCAATATGGTGATCGAACTTAGAATGCTTCACCTGATACGGTTCCGAAGCTCCAGTTTACAATCATCCAATATGAACAAATATCATCTGACTTGATTTAGTGAACGATCATCACGAGTATATCACATATACTTCTGTTACACAGAATTTATCAATCATATTTCTGTCGATATGTATAATCGAAAATATTGATGCTTCACCAGAAAACGGTTCCGAAGCTTCAAACAATTCGAAAAGCCATGCACAGAAAAGTGATACGATTCAATTATGTGCGTATGTGATCGAGCAACACATCTCCGTCGATATGGATAATCGATATATTGATGCTTCACCTGATACGGTTCCGAAGCTTCAAACAAACCGAAAAGCCATGCACGGAAACGTGATGCCTTGCCAATTTTAATTCGTCTTTATTATTTAATTGTATTCGATTATGTTTAATCCAATTAAAACATAAAGCAGTAAACAAAACAATCCGATTCATGGTTTCGTAATTGGCTCTGATACCACTGAAGGGAAATCGACATATAAAGAGCAGCGGAAGTTTAAAATTTTTGATTTCCTTTCCTCGGATCATTACGAATGTCACATGAATCAGTGATAGAGTTGTTACCTCTTAGTGCAGAAACTGTTTCTTTGATCACAGCTGAGCAAGTAAGCAAAGCCTCTACTCGTCCACACGAACGGCTTCCTTTGATTCCCGGTGCTAGCCAAGCGATCAGAGGTTAGGGAGAGAAGTGGGGATTCGTTTCGCCTTTAGGGTTACACGAAAAACATTAGCTGATTTCAGCACTAGAGCTTCTATTTATAGAACTCATTGCTGCACAAAATCAGCTTGAGCTTCAAAAGCCCATTAGCCCATCAGCTTCCGCTAACTAATTAGCGCGTATTGCTAAACGTACCCCATCATATAAGTCTTACTTATATTTCTCCTTTTTACCGTTCTATTGTGTGTGACCCTATAGGTTCTTGTAACGTTGGCAATAATATTAAATCCCATTAATATTATAAACAGTGAGCGGTATCTAGCAACACATCACTGCTACCCAAGTGACAAGAATGTCAAGTGATCTGACGAAACCTTTCCATGATAATATCAATGTGTACGATTACTCCTTTGTCCTAATATCTTTATTGAACACAAGGCATAGATTACGTCACCCTTGTTTAGCTCAATATTTATATTTCTTGATCCCAAAATATACTGAACAACGAATAAGTCCAATATCTCATATTGACTTAATTCGGCATGGCCATGCATTTTTTTCAGTCATATTCCATCAAGAGGCCTAAAGATATATCTCCTGTTATGAGGAGGGACAAATCCCATCTAGGACACTCATGTCCCTCAGCATGATTCATCAAGTGCCCATTAACCAACGTTATAGTCATCTTGTTACAGACAACGTTTGAATGGCAATAAAACACTTGAGTCCACATCTAGGGATCATAGTGGTTTCAGGTCTAAGAGTGATATACACTATTATCATTGTGAGAATAACTTATGACGATTTCATAACATACTATGTAGTATTCTCACGATGGGTCAATCCAGTATAAATATTACTCCTAATATTTATACCTATGTATAGACTTAATATCTCATATTCATGACCCATGAGATGTGGTCATCAGTCTACATACATAATAGTCTCCATGCTTTAATATTATCCCAATTCATATTAAAGCTTGACTACGGATACATTTAAGAATAGTGTTCTTTCTGTTGATGTAATCTCATGATTAAGTCACACTTAATTTTCCATCACAAGAACTAACTATTCTAGGGACTTTATTTATCTTATAACAAGTGTAATAAAGAACGCCATATTTTATTCAATAATAAAAGTCATGATACATATAAAAGTTTGACATAAACTATTGGCCTCTAGGGCTTATACCAACATGATTAATGATGAGTAAAATTCGTAAAGTGAATATGTGAATGATGTTATAGATGATGTTATTGATTATGTTATTGATGATGCTATTGATAATGATTGGTTGATTGTATGGATGTAAGTATTTGATAATGCAATTGTTGGTGAAGAACATAATTGGTGGTGCTTATTATGTTAATGTACATGTTGGTGAGTCATGCATTGTCAAGTCCTTGCTTGAAGTCCATGCATTCATAGTCATTTTGAGGTGTTTGAATAATGTAATTGGTGGTGTTTATTACATAGCTTCTGCAGAACATAATTGGTGGTGTTTATTATGTTGGTGGATTCATTAACGGTAAAATTATCTTCGGAATCCTAATGGTACCACATGCATCTAGATGAGTCTAAAACATTGTATGCATTTAATAGTTGGTGAGTCAAGTCATACTTGAATATTTGAATTAGTGTATATGTGTACTGGAGAACTTTTGGTGATTGTTGTGAATACTTGAAAAAGGTGAATTGGACACGTTACTTGATTATGCTCGTATACTCATTGGTTTATAATGATGGGGAGTATATTACATATGTGAAATTAAATTATGATATTTATTCTCATTTGACTATGTTCGAATTATGAATCGTGAACTAACCTCAGTGGTTGTTTGGTTGACCGCCTACCTTATTCTTATGAATGGGTAGACGGCGTGCAGGAGTAGTTGCTTTAGTTCGGTGAGTTGCAGGAGGTTAGCTTTGGAACTACCTCACTTTGCCTTCTTGGAGTCCTAGAGTCGGACTCTGATTTAGGGGTGTCTGTCTGTTTATTTATTTTATAACTGTTGCGATTTGTATCACTCGGTGTGTCGATATGAGATTTTATACTTGGTGTTGTATTGAAATTTATATGATATAACTACTTAGAGATGTTTTTAAGTAGTTGTTGTTGGGATGTTTTGTTGTATATTTCCGCTGCGACGTTTTAAAAAGAAAAATTAATTATGTATGTTTGAACTTATTGAAGAGAGTGACATCTAAATCTTTTGTATGATTGTATTATTTGCGTGATTTATCGCTTTAAGGGTTTAGGGTGTTTCACTTAATGCTTATTGCAATTTTAATTTTGTCGATCAAACATATATTGAGACCTAATCAATGTCGATCAAACATATTTTGAAACCTAAGCCGCATATTAATGGAAATTTCTACGGTACACTCGCAAATTGAGGCGTACCGATCTTGTTTCATAGATTTATAAATTAACAATCATTTTTATGAAACAAAGAACTATTTGTCAATATTTATATTTTAGAAAACATCATTTAACAATAAAAAACAGGCAAAATTACTCAAATTGTTCCTTAACTTAATTTTAGGTAACATTTATGTCTTTATCTTTTTGTTTTCCCATTTCTATCTTTTATCTTTTTAAAATATTACACCGTTACCCGTTAACAATCTGTTAAAAAAATACTGCAAGTTATTAAATTACAAAAAAAATCAAATCTTTTGTTTTGCTTATTACCTTTTAACTGTTACCCATTTCCCCTTTTCCCTTTCCACTTGTTTCACGTAAACAAACATCAGTTGAGCGAAGCACAACACCATGGTTTTGGGTCTCTTCCGATTTCGATTATGATGCATTGTCAAGCTGATTCCGATCCGAAGCCTTGAGGTTCGGAGTTGATTTTGCACTGAATTAAATTGATACTGGATATATTAAAATTTCAATGTTAACAAGATTCTACTGAATGAAATACAAATCTACTCGTCTCATACATCTGATAAAGTACCACTAACGTGTACATACAAAAGTCTCGTTGTATACAAAAGCATCACTGGCGTGTACATATGTATATGTGTGTGTGTGTATCGTCAACACAATTAATCATAATTCATAAAATTAAGCTATAATCTAAAAGCTCTCAAACACGCAATTGCTTCTTAAACCCATATGTTAATAATAATCTCTCATCTTACCTTAGTTTCCTCGCTATTCTTGCTATTCTTAGTGCAATCCTCTCCTTCCCTTTTGATTCTCTAGCTTCCTCTTCTCCAAGCCTCTTCTCTCTATCTCTCTCTCTTGCCTCTCAAAAGTTTTGTGAATAATGAATAGCATAATTCACTTACCACTAACTAATGTATTTATAATAGGTTTCTAGGGTTTGTTATCCCACTAATTAGGTTTGTTACAATTTTGTTACTATTTCAAATATATATTTTAAAACAAGGTTTGTTACCTTTTAAAATAAAATAAGGTTTGTTACGATTTCAAATATATCTTTTAAAACAAAGTTTGTTACCTTTTAAAATAAAATAAGGTTTGTTACAATTAACTCACAATATTTTTCTCTACACTTTTACTTCACTTAAACCCCCTATTACTTATACACCACTATTTTCAAATATTCAAATTCTAAACTTCTAACATAATTCAAATATGTCATTAACTCTCAAATTACTAAAATACCCCTTTAACTCCAAAATTCAATAAATCACCAAAATAAACAATTAAACACACAATAATAATTAAATAAATAAATCCTAAAAATCGGGCTGTTACACACTGCCTTTTGCACACAATTTTGGTCTTGACTCCACTTCATAGTTTTCAGCCTTATGTTTGGCCAATTTGCAAGTTTCATATATATCCACCAATAATCTTACTATTGTTGGAGTAGATTATGGTGAAGAAGTTTCTTGTTGAGGAAGTGAAGGTGGCGTACCTGGTTCTTCAATTGCTTCTTCTATAACTTCATTGTCTGGTTGTTGTATTGGAATAGTAATGTTACTTCTCTCAACTTGTCCTTCATTCCAATTACAGCTAGCATTTTCATCAATCTCGGCTTACAATTAGTTTCTTTGTTTGTAAGTTATAGACTCTATAACCTTTTGATTGTGTGCTATCTCCCAAGAATATTTCACGTATGTTCTTGTCTTCTAACTTATGTCTCTTTTGAGCAGGAACATGTATAGTAGATAGATCCAAAAACTCTTAGATGCTTAGCTGATGGTTTTATGCCACACCAGGCCTCAATTGGAGTTTTGTCATTGACTGCCTTGGTTGGACATCTGTTGAGTATGTAGACAGCATAATCTGCTTCAGCCCAAAATGTATTAGGCAATCCTTTATCCTTTATCATCAATCGAGCCATCTCCATGACTGTTCGATTCTTCCTCTCCGACACACCATTTTGTTGTGGAGAATATGCGATTGTTAGTTGTCGCTCGATGCCTTCATCTTCACAGAACTTATCAAACTCGTGGGAGTTGTACTCTTTGCCACGATCACTTCTGAGAACTTTAATATATTTTCCGCTTTGTTTTTCGACAAAGGTCTTAAACTTTTTGAATATTCCAAAAACTTCTGATTTTTCTTTCATAAAGTAGACCCAAGTCATTCTAGAAAAATCATCAATGAAGAGGATGAAATACTCGTTGTTATGGAGTGAGGGTGTCCTCATCGGTCCACAAACATCTGTGTGTATCAACTCCAACAAGTCATCAACTCTCCAAGTTTCTCCTGTTGGAAATGTCAATCGATGTTGCATTCCAAGAAGGTATCCTTCACAAGCTTCATTATTTTCCTTCAAGTGTGGGAGATCTCTCATCATATTCTTTTGATATAACAACTTCAACGCTTGAGTGTTGAAGTGACCAAATCTTTGATGCCATAGCCATGAATCATCAACTTGGACTTTCAAGGCAATGCTTTTAGTGCACTTCAAGCTTATTGGAAAGCTTCTATTTCTCTTCTCCATTTTTACTTTGGATATCTCTTGCCTTTTGCGATTGTTGTCATATATTGAGCATGTGTCTCCTTCAAAGTGTAAAATATATCCTTTCTCCAACATTTAACCAATACTCAAAAGATTTTCTTTAAGATTGGGATCTAGTACGACATCTTTGATGAACCTTGTACCTTTCTTAGTCTCCACCATCACAGTGCCTCTGCCTTTAGATTCGAGGACTGAGCCATTTCCTAGTCGAGCCTTTACTTTGACAGAGTCATCAATATCCTTGAAGATGCTCTCATCTTTAGCCATGTGATTGTTGCAGCCACTATCCAAGTACCAATCTCTACCCAATTCGTCATTGGAATCTTGGGTGGCATAAAAAAGACGTTGGTCATGGTCACGATGGTCCTTCTCACACTCATGCTCTTCAACGAAGTTTGCTTGATGCTTATTTTTGCTGTACTAGTTCTTCTCCTCATGTCCAAATTTCTTACAGTGTCCACATTCTGGTTTTCTGCGCCAATGACAATATTTCATGGCATTATTTGTCTTCTTGCATATGCCACATGAAGGATACTCATCTTGATTTTTCTTTGAGAAATTTCTAGAAATTTCTTTGTTTCTAGAATTTTCTCCACTTCTCTTGTTTCCTCCAAATCCCTTATTTTGAGACTGTAATTGAAGCTTTGATTGAAAGGCATTTTCAACTGTATCATCATCATGCCTACTCAACCTTGCTCATAAGCTTCTAGTGAGCCTATTAATTCTGTCACCGACAAAGTAGAAAGATCTTTGGTTTGCTTAATCGTAGTAACGATTGCATCATACTTACGAGGAATAGAAATTAGAATTTTCTCAACAATTCTTTTGTCGAGAATATTATCCCCGTAAGTTCTCATTTGACTTACTAATTCTTTTATCTTGGTATAATAGTCTTTTACGGTCTCAGACTCTTTCATTTTTGTTAACTCAAACTCACGTCTAAGAGTTTGAAGTTTAATGGCACGTACCTTGTCACTTCCTTAAAACTCCTCCTTTAGTGTACCCCAACCATCTTTGGCACTTGTAGCTCTCATTATACTTGGAAAAATATTGTCTGCTACCGCTTGTTGCAGATAGAACAATGCCTTTGAATCTTTTTGTTTATTTTCCTTCAACTCCTTTTTCTGAGCTGCATTGATAGTTGAAATGTCTGTCTAAATAGTAAATCCTTCATCTACAATCTCCCATAAATCTTGAGAGCAAAAAAAGTCTTCATTTTATTGCTCCAAAAATCATAGTTTTCACCTTTGAAAGCAGGGATAGTCATAGATGATGGTTGAATGGTATTAGCCATGTCTTAGGGAAAAATTTAGAAATGGTGTAGGATATAAGGAGGGTTTGGTTGGAAATAGATGGATAAATTTTCTACACCAAATATATGATCGAACGTAGCTCTGATATCACTGTTAGTGTTTTAGGTAGTAGTGTTAGTTTAGAGTGTAGTTGGATAGTATAGAAGACTTTAGTTGATAGTTGGAATATAGTAGTAAGTAGTGTGAGGACTTGGAGCAAGAATAGATTGTATTGCTCTCCAAATTGGATTCCTTACAAATGAGTACATGCTTGTCTATTTATAGTGTGGATGTAATATTCTAAATACTTCTTTCTAAATTCTTCTTGACATTTCCTACTTCATGTGAAGTATTAATTAAATCTAAAATATACTAAACTATTCTAGAGAAATCTAGACATGTACATGAATTCTTAACATTCTATAAACTACTAATGCATTCTAGAGAATTCTAGAAATATGCATCACATTTTAACACATTCCCTTTCTGGTGGTTGCTCTAGTGTGGGATAAGATTTTGAGTTGGTTAGGTGTGAATTTTATCTCGCCTCCAAACTTCTTCATTCAAATCTAATGCTTGATGGCTGGGGTATCGTCTAAAAAGCAGAGGAAATGGCTGTGGCTTATTTGGCACGCTTCCGTGTGGGTGATTTGGAAGGCTCGCAGCGGAAAGATCTTATTTTTTAATTTAATGTTTTTAATTTAATTATCATTTTTATTATATTCCGCATGATATTTATTTTTTGAAATGATTTTGGGGTAAAATTTGTCAAATAGAATAATGGCTAACTAAGTTGTTGAAGTAGCTAAGAGTTGCTAGAGATCATATCATTGAATATTTGTAAAGTGTAATGAATAGGGTACTCACTCTATTGTGAAGCGGAAGAGATTCTCTCATATTCTCTTTTATCATTACTTCCTCAATCTTTCTATTGAATTATTCCTCATTTTTTGTTCTCTATCTTCCAGTCAATCAATTATTTAGGGTTTCGTCCCCAACCGGAAGAAAAGCAGGATGGGGTTTTCTCTTTTCTCGTTATGCAACCATTCAACTTATGCTTAAAGTATATGTGAACTGTTCTTCCTTTACGCTATGATCTATGACTGGCTCGTAATCTTTTTTTTGCTTATTTTCATGAGCTCTCTATGTAGCTTATGAAGGTAGTTTGTATGAATCTTAAAGATTACTATGAGGATTACCATTAGCACCCATTAGCACGTGTGCTAGAATGCGATCCAAGCTTTTTAATTTCTACTTTAATTTTAATTAGTTTTTTCTCTTACTTTCTTTGAAATCAAAATTTTCGAGCCACACTTGTCTCTTTTATACAGTTATCAACTCCACGTACCTTTTCCATGCATGTAGCACCGAATCCACGTAACTTTTTAATACCTAATGGTGTTTTGCGACAAGGCTGCCACATTGTGAAAAAATTGGCCAAAGAATTCAAAGGCAACATTAATAACATTAATCACTTCCTTACCATCCGAGCAATACAAAAAAACATAAAATTTAAAAATTTGAAATAGAAAATTTTAATCTGTACATTTAATAAGTTTGAAAATAGGGGCATAAGTAAAATATACACACATTTAATAAGTTTCTTAAAAAAATAGGGGCATTAAGTTGACGATATAATCACGTCAAAAAAAAAAGGTTTGACTATATCACTAATTAACAGTATAAGATAATTTATCACAACGATATGTACATTGTACTACTGAATGTAGGTAATTTTTTGGTTGAAATGAAAAGTAGCTAATTTGACCATATTAATTTGGAGATTTTCATGATAACCATTTTCAATATAATTTATATATTTTTAATTTTTTTTGACAAGTTATATATATATATATATCCCGTTGTTACAGCCAGTATGTGAGACATAGGATTATATTTACTTCAAAATGTCAGCTGTAAATTATGTTGTCATATTGTTTGCACTTACCCTTTCATATGGCATATGTGATGCTTTTTCTGTTACAATTAACATCCGTGTTGATAATTTATCAGGTGGTATTATGCTTACATGTTTGAGTGGGGGTGGTATTATTGGTCACCTAGATCCCCAAAAACTCTATCATTTTACATATCCTGCTGACCAATCTGAATCATGTAATGCAAATTGGCATGGTTTACAAGCTCAGTTCATTGCATATGATCCCAAAATTGACCAAGGTCATCCCATTATCTATTGGAATGCAGAGAAAGATGGATTATTTCAAAGTTATGACAATAAGAACTTTGTGAAAAAGGTTGGTTGGAGTTAATGTTCCTTGAACACTGAAACACTAATGCTATTTGTGCAATAGTTTGGTGGAGCATTGGATTCGAGTACTTTTTTTTCATTTTGTATTTGATTATGCTTATGATCACAAATGTACAAGTAGCAAAAAGAAATTAAATAAATATATAAATGCAATAAGTTTTGACCCACGAATTGTCGTTATGCGCAGCACAATTCCTGTTCCATGCAACCAGAAAATTACTTCCTTTTATTTTACTTCCATAGCCAAGCACATTATCATTATCTTTAGTTTATATACTTATCATTCTGAATAAAAAAAATATTCCATGTGATATTTCCATAATAAAGTTTCAATTATTGAATAGATAGACTTTTTTTTTTGAGAGGTCCATGCCCTTTTCATGGATAGACATTATCATTTTTTTTTTGAATGGATATTTCCATAATAAAGTTTGAATGGATAGACATGTCCATGCCCTTTTCCTATGTATTAGAATATCTTTTGTATTAATGCGTATATTATTAGAAATAATTGTGAATTATTAGTCAATGATTGTACAGGAGTACATTATTAGCATTAATAACTTATAAAATTTTGAGAGTCAAATAGGACAATTATTTGTGCATATATATCACTTATCAAATGACTCAAGATCATTCGTGACACTTTTTATTCTACTTGTGACGATATTTCTGAATTCGGGAACATTATTGCATCTTGTTGTTTACTGTTCAATTCTTATTTTACCAACACTCGGGTGGAGTTTGCTAGAAGACAAGCAAATGCGGCTGCTCATACGCTTGTTGGGGAGGCCACATCTCTTTCTAATCCTATTGTTTATTTTAATGTACCCAATTGTATCAAAACTATCATTATAAATGAAATGTTATAAACATATTTATCTAAAAAAATAAAATGAATGAAGCGCGTGGTCAATAATTAATTCTTATGTGATATTAGTAAGCTCTTGGTATTAATCCTTCTCTCCTAAGCGTAATATATATTGACATAGTCAAAATAACCAATCCACATGGCATTATACTATTTTCTATCAAATTCAATGACATATGTCCTCATTTTCACAAATCATTCAACCGAATTTTTTTTATTAATTAATGGAAACCATTCAAATGAAATATTTCTTAAAGTAACCCATTTCAAATGCATTGACTTTTTCTTAATAAATTCACAACCAATTTTTTTCTTAATGGAAACTGGAATATCCCGCTTAATCCCTAACGGACTTCAGTGTCAGTTGAACGGGCCTGAGAAGAAATACTTAATGAAGGGTAAATTGTATGACAAAGTGTAATATCCCACTTAAATTCATATGGCAGGTGTGTCATTTAACGTATCTGAGCTAGTGTTGTAAGGAGGGGCATCTTGGTAATTTGAGATTAAGATTATATAATAAGCCAGAACCTTCTTTTTCCTTCATTTTCTTTCCTTCAATTTCTCACGCATCAGAGAAACCACCTTTGGGTATGCTTCTGGTGGCCAAAAATATGTTTTCTGCACTTTTTCCTGTACTGATAAGCTTGCTAAGCGAGCAGAACATGTTTTGGCTACTGGACAGCCTCGCTAAGCGAGGGGTAGGCTCGCTAAGTGAGCGCCTCAGCACTGCTTTATGCAGTCAGCTCGCTAAGCGAGCAAATGCCCGCTAAGCGAGACACCCTGTTTTTGTAGTTTTTTAAAAATGATTAAATTTATATACAGGGACCTTTCAGCAATTCCAATCAGTTTAATTAAACGTAAGCATGGACATAGACCTTATCATTGCGTTACATCATAGAGTTTGTATATTCCTGTAATACGTATATGTTTAGTTATGGGCAGATCACTGACCTAGGGGGGAAATAATTATAGAATAAAACGGGATCACTACGTCTTTACTATCACATTAAGAACATTTATATAAACATGTATAAGTCGTGTCTTTTGTTGTCCACGTCAGTGGGACACGGAGATTCACGTAGTGGAATGTGACACTTTCCGTAAGGATAGCCTACAGGACGATAAGAGGAGTCTGGTGTTAGTCTGATATGATAGGAATTTTCACCGGTCAGGTTATGGGGATGTATCCGGGGTTACCCACTCAGATTCATTCCGTATAATGAATCCAGATTATAATGTTTGTTACACACTAACATAATTTAATTCGAATATGATATGACTTATGATATGAAACATGTTAGAATACAGTATGTGATCTTAGTTTTCCCCTGATCACTATTACCTTGGATAGGTGGAGCTCACTGAGACATTATGTCGCATCCCAATCCTTTTATTTCTTTTTCAGATACTCAGGTGGCATGTAGCAAGGGTCAAGAGAAGGCTATTGTTTGATCGTGCACTTCTATGTTTATGTCTTAGCATATGTGTTTTGTATTATGTTATGTACATCGTTCATGTATGTCATGTTGTACTTAAGTACCCAGACTATGTATTTCATATTATGTACTCGCCAGTTAGTTCATGTACCTCTCAGACAGTTATGTACTTCTGCACTTCTGATGTATTTACATGTATTTGAGACATTTGTATGTTATCATCTTATTTCAGACTTCATTTCTGTATTGTAACTTAATGTATCCAATACGAAATTTTAACGCTCTAGTAAGAATTATAGACAACTTATTAAGGGTGTTACACAAAGTATATTTATGATTTTCTGAACTTGGTAATAAATTACGCAATATTGTACCAAGATGCAGTGTTAATCAACTGAGAATTGAGAACGCACGAGAATTATAAGCTTCAAGTCAAGGAAGGGCATTTAAGTCTTTTCCACAAAAGGAGTATATAATCTAAACATTCCCTTTTCCATTCATTTCTCCCATTCACAAAACAGAACCATTTCTCCCTTTCCTCTCCCCTTCTCCATCCCCCTACTCCCTCCACTCTCTCATTCATTGATTCATCATCAAATTACCATACAATTTCACATGCAATCAGATTTATGTTATGATAGAAACATTTAGAAGCTAAAGAGAACTTGATCTTCCTTTTCTTCCCTCCCTAAACCGAAACAACTTCTTCCTTCTCTTCCCATGTGATTTCTTTGTAATCCATTAGAATAGGATGTTGCATGTGTGTGTTGTTCATTGAGAATGACAAATGGGTTGATCAAAAGCATGGTTTGAAAGAAGAAAGTTGAAACTGAAACTTTGGTAGCTCAAAGTGATAAAGAAGTGATTTTTGGAGTTGTTTCATGTTGTTTCTGGGCTGTTTATGATCTTGTGGTTGGATGGGTACAAGAGTAGAGGCAAGAGTTTTAGGATTTTGAGAAGTTGTAGTTCATTGATGCTTGTTGGGAACAAATTTAAGAAAGAGGAAGCAAAGGTTATGGAAGAAGCTGAAAGCTTGAAGCATAAGCTGTTATTTAAGTTGATTGTGGCTCTAAGCTTAAGCTGTTTTCAGAAGCTAAGAGGTGAGTTATCTATTAAGCTTGATTTTGATGTTGGTGTTGAATTGATTGTGAGGATTATGGCTGAATTTCATGGAATATTAGTTAAAATTCGTAAAGGCAGGTCATGGTTTTTGGCTCGTATCTTTTGCTGTGAAATCTGGAATTGAGTGATTGTTGAAGTTTCAAACTCTACACTCAATTCCCTTCATTTTGGATATAAATTTCGTGTAGTTTGGACCAGGAATGAATTCTGAAAACGCGTCGGAAGTTTGGATATTGATGCTGGAAACTGCTTACGGGTTTTGGCATGGATTTTGCGAAATAAGCTAAAACGTAAATTTAAGTTGGATACGAATGGATTCAGAACTGAATATGTATGCTTAAATGGCTAAACAAGAGTTTGGTTAGAAATTGAAATGCAAAAGTGAGAAGCAGAAGCAGTTAAACTGAAATAAGCTATTTCGAGAAAAGTGATTATGGAGCTGGCAGAAGCTTTAGTAGGTGTGTAACCTGTTTGAAAGTGAACGGAAGCACTTATGGTAAGTTCCTTATAGCTTAGCTCCCACCTTGGGGTTTAATTGTGTGTGTATTGTGAGAAAATCTTTTATATATGACTATAAGTATGATAAGTTAGATTTCCTCCATGTAATGTAGCGTATTAATTGTGTTTGTGCTTGATTACCATGCTTAGAAAAAATGATTTTTTGATTCAATGGGGTTTGGTTAAACGTTTTGATGAGTTTGATTGAGGAATAAGTGATTATGCAGTGCTGAAATCTGATTTTTGGGCATGTGGTAATCGATTACCACCCCCTGGTAATTGATTACCAGTTGAATTTTTGAACTACGAGACTTATAGTAATCAATTACCCCCATATGGTAATCGATTACCAACTTCCAAATTTCAAAAATTGCATTGCAAATCACTATTTTTGCTTCTTCAATTGTTCCAAATCTTCCTCAAACTTATCCTTAACATCATATGTATCCTTTTAAGGATGAATCAAACAGTGGCAGACAAGTAATACGTAATATATTGCAACAATGATAAAAAATATGTTATGTACGTTTATTTCCGGGTAGAATGTTAACTGCTTATGATATGGGAATGATTATCAAACCTTAAGTAATGCATATGATAACGATATGTCTAGAGCCTAATTAGATAAGTTAAGTATTATAAGGAAATATACTCAGCAGAATGTATTCAAATATACATATATGATCAGAAAACATATCAGAATTATGTAACAGAAATTATATAATCAGATAAGTTGTGGCTCAGAAAAGCTCCAGATTATTCAGGGTAGGTTCATCCCGTCAAGGAACCTTCACGACGACAATAGGGAGTCCGGTTCTAGCCCTCAGATAGGGAATTTAGCCGGTTATCAGAGCGAATGTATTCGGGGTTACTCCACTTGGATCCATTTCGTAAAATGAACTCAGATAATATTGTTTGTTCAACGCTAACCTCCTAACCTAATATGAAATATGATATGACAGTATGATAAGACTTGATAGTATACAGTTAGCGAGTCTAGATTTCTTCTCCGTTCGCTAAGATATGCAGAACATAATAGTAATTCCTGAAATAGTTTTATGTACAGACAGACGGCGATCATAGGTTCCCCAAGATTGCCTACAACCCTAAGATAGGTGGAACTCACTGAGACATCATATCTCACCCCAATCCCTTTATTTTATTTCAGATAAGCAGGTTGATCGTGGCAAGAGGAGGCAAACATGAAGCTGAATGATTTACCATCATATACATGTTTCGTGCCAGCTTTAAATAATTCCTTATGTACTCAAATATGTATTAGATATATGTATTTGACAGGTGTTATTTTTATATGATGTACGAACTTGTATTGATGTTTGTATTCATTCGAACAAATTCTGCTGTAATTTTAATGCATCCAGTATCAAGTTTAATACACATGCTAAATATTCTAGACAGTTTAGTATTAGTGTTACAGAAACCATTCAAATGATTTTTTTCTTAAAGCAAACCATTCCAAATGCAGTAACTTATTCTTAATAAATTCACATTAAATTTGCGTTGAAATTGGCATTTAAATCACAATAAAATAAAATAAAATAAAATTACATTACAATTTGCAATGTCATCTACAATTTGCGTACCAGTTACCTTATAAGTAGTTTTTATCCATTTAATTATAATGGATAACTATGTGAGTTTTTTTAGATTTTATATTATGATACTACTAAGTTGTCGTCATTTATAAACCTGTCTGGTTTATATTTGGATAACTATGTCTGGTTTATGAAGCAAAACCTGTCTTTTGATAGCTAATCTTGATGGGGAATTAGCTAAACCCCTAACATTCCAATAGAGACACTTCATTTGAAAGGCTTAGAGGAAACCTTTGATCTGGTTGCATATGTGTCCCTACTCAAATGTTTGAGTTTTTTTAGCTTTCTTCTGGATTTTAGATATCATCTTCTGAAATCCATCTGCATGAGTTTGTTCAGGTTCCACTTCAATAGCTGCAATTAACTCAGCTTCAGCATCTTCATTTTCAGCCATGTTTACCCAAGACTCTTTTAAAAACTCCATATCCTTCAAAACTCTAACAGGGGCTAATACATGAGTTTTCTCTTTTTGTATACTATGACTTTGCACTTCATCATCAGTGGATATAGAATCTTCCTGCACTCGAGTAGCATCAACAAATGATACATGTGAGCTAGATTTTTCATTAAACTTAGATGCACTAGGTTCCTTCTCAATATGTTCATTTATCTCTTGTTCTAGTTGTATGTCCTTCAATCTATGAGTTTATTCAAGAATACAACAGGAGCCTTGCCTTTTTATCTTATAACACTAGTTAAATCTTTCTGTCCTTCAGTCTATTCATTTTCCTCTTCAAGGTTGATAATCTCTTTCTCTTTATTATTGTTGTTATTGACATTGCCATGTTTTTGTCTTCCATCCTTTGTTTGGACAAACACTCTCTTTGGTTCTTTGGTTGGTTTTTTCTTGCCTGCATTAACTACTACTAGTACAGTTTCTTCTTTAGCATACCACTTCTTGAAATAATCAACATTAGGCCTAATATTCTTAAAATGAGTGCAGAAGGCAGAAATGTTTTCATATTCTAGGTCTACATAAAAAGAAAAGCCTTTCCTTTCAACAAGCAATTTGTACCTTAGGGTTTGAGATAAATTTATATCAACCAAAACCCTAGCAAACTGACCAAATTTTCTTTCAAGCATAGGTTTCACAGTGATTGAATCAGTACATATTAGAGATCCAATGCCACTCACAATCGAAAAGAGGATATTTTTTCTCCAATACTCCTGGGACAAGCCATGGATCCTGACCCATACTTTAGCAGAAGTATTGTTTTGCAATCTAGGGTTAAAGTCTTTAGTCTAAGGAAATAATTTTAGAAAACCAGGGTTTAGATTCCATGAAGCAATGGATCTAACCCTTCTAACATCTTCTAGGGTAGAATAAGTAAATACATAGAAACCTTTACCTATAGATGAAGCTCCCCATCTTGATATATCCTCTAGAACTGAACTAGCTTTGCTTTTAAGGCAACCACAATCATATGTGTAGAACCCTTTGGCCAAATGATTCTTCCGTGTAGATTGTACTTACATGCAATCATTCCAGATAAATACTCTTCCTCGGGGATTTGGATAGCTAGTCCATCACCTTTGAGAACTGCTTGAGGTAGCTGTGAAGTTGGAATTTCACACAGGTTTGAAACTGCTTGTGCGAAGGTTTTCTGGGGTTTGGTTGTTTGGATCATTGTTTTTGGTGGTTTGGGATCAACGTCAAGAAATTTCCAAGGTATATTGAAGGCTGCCATAGATGAAAGGTGGGGGAAGGGATCGATGGAGGCAGAGGCGGTGGTCGAGATTACACTAGGTTGATGATGAATAGTAACTAATAGATTTTCACAAATTTGCAGAGCTTCTCTCTCTATCCCTAGAATTTTCATTTCTAAACTCCTCTATAACAAGGAACAAAGATAATATCTTCTTTCTAAAGTAAGTGTTTTTTAAATATATTATTATTATTATTATTATTACTATTGACCATCATAAAATACAAAGATAATATTCATTTAGTTTTCTCAATAAAATAATTATATTTCATAAAATATTAAATACCATTGACTATCATGGTTGATTCTCATTAAAAATATTCATTTTTTTAAATCTTTTATTTTTGTATATACTTTTAATATTTACTTTAAATAAAACTAATTCAAATATTATATTTTTTTCCTTTTCTTTTTCAAGTTTTTATTTGTATCTGTTGGATTCTTATTGAGATTTTGGTTGATCCTGGACCGTAGATCTTACCATTTAGGGCTTAGAGCCCTAAAAACAGGGCTTGAACCCTTAGAGCAAGGCTGGGCGCAATACAGAAGGGCACAAAGCCCACCTGACAATCCTATACAATTTTAGGGAACTCTCCTAAAGGCACCCTCTGGGGGCGCCCTCAGCAGCCTATAAGGGCGCTCTAGCTATGGTTTTGGCCCTTTATGATTTGGGCCCAAAACCATGGTCGGATAGGCCCAAATTGGGACTACAAATAGTAACCTTGGGATCATTCCCAAAAGAGGACCAAAACAGACCTGAAAACCCTAGTTTACCTAGATTGTACTCACAGTCAGTACAGTTGGCGCCCACCGTGGGGATACGGTAAAACTGACCTAGTCGCCATCTCTGAATCGGAAAGTAGCTGATTTGTGGCCCGAAAACACCACTCGAAGCCGTGAATCCGCCGCACGCATCAGAGCAACCTTAGCCATTTTGAATCCGCCGCGATTCACAATCAAACCTTCTCAAAATCAGAATTAGTCCGCCACTAGGTGAACCCTGATTTGCACCTCTGCAATCCGCGGTTCCAAGTGTCAGATCTGCGATCCCCAAGTCGTACCCCTAATTTACGAACTCAAACAACCACCATCATCACCCGATGGCAAATCCGGCGGCCTTAGAAGCTCTACAACAACAGATCCAGCAGCTTCGTGACCACAACGAAGCCTTGCAAGCAACCATGGAGACCATCCAACAGCAGCAGCACGCCGAAGGAAACAGATCTCAACAAGACGAATCGATCGATCCTGATCCTCAACCACTTTCCGCAGAAGTATGGAACGCGCCAGTCCCAGAGAATTCCAAGTTGCCCTCTCTTTCCTCTTTCGATGACAAAAGTGACCCAGTGGAGCATATCACCGCCTTCAACACCCAAATGGCCATCATCGGTGCCGCCGATTCCCTCAAATGCAAGCTGTTAGCCAGAACCCTCAAAGACGCTGCCCTCAGGTGGTATATGAACTTACCACAATTCTCCATCATCAGCTACCAGAACATGACGCACAAGCTCACGCACCAGTTCTCGGCCAGCCGCCATCGCAAAGTTTCATCCACCAGCCTTTTCAACGGCCGTCAAGGACCGAACGAATCATTCCGTGAGTACCTCGCGTGTTACAACGACGCCACCATTAAAGTTATTAACCCAAATCAGGAGTTGTTCGTAGGAGCCTTTCAGAAGAAAGGCAGAGGCGGTGGCCAGTTCAACGAGTCGTTGGCACAAAAACCAGCTGACTCAATGGAGGAGATCATGTCCAGAGCAGAGTGTTACATTAAAGTAGAGGAGAGCAACGCCGAGAAGAAAGCCAGGGATTCTAGAGAGCACCACCCCAGCAGCTACGATCACAACCGAAGTTACTACCCGTCTGTCTCTAGAGATAGAGCGCCTTTCAAGCGTCAAGCACCTGATAGACATGCGGCCGCGCCTGAATTCTTCACACCACTTAACACTCGGTGCGAACAAATTTGGAAGGACGTCTACCACTCAAGACTTATCCCAGACGCCCCACCACCAAAGTGGAATCAGATGGGCAACGGCAGAGATGCTTGGTGCAAGTACCACCGCATAAAGGGCCACACCACAGATGACTGTATTCAACTAAAAAGGGAAATCGAGAAGTTAATTCAAAACAGAAGGCTGCGAGGTTACGTCAAAGACAACAGGGAGGGAGACATGCGCCCTCTTGAGGATTCTGTAAAAGAAAAGGACGTCGCAAAGGACGGCGAGCGCCATACCCTCAACACTATATCTGGTGGATTCGCAGGAGGCGGCGAGTCTAGCGCTTCGCGAAAGCGGTATGTGCGACAAGTCATGCTCCTGGATGACCACGCCAGAACAAAGCCAAAACACAAGCCAGACATCACCTTCTCAAGTGGTGATCGCGAAGGAATAATTCCCCATGATGATGATCCTATGGTCACCACTGTACAAATTTTTAATCGGGACGTCAAGAGAGTACTGATTGATCCCGGCAGCTCCGCAGATATCCTTTACTACTCCGCATTTGAGAGAATGGGACTTGATGAGGACCAGTTGCAGCCTTTCAAGGGGACCCTGGCTGGCTTCACAGGAGAGCAGGTGCACGTTCGTGGGTACATTACTTTGAAAACAACCTTCGGTACAGGCAATAATGCCAAAACCATCAGAGTCAAATATTTAGTCGTCAACTCGCCTTGTTCTTACAACATCATAATAGGTCACCCAGCTTTCAACCTTCTTGGCGCCTATGTATCCCCTAAATTCCTCATCATGAAGTACCCGCTAGAGAATGGACAAGTCGGCACTATTAGAGCAGACCAGAAGATTGCACGGGAATGTTATCACAATAGTTTGAAGCTACAGAAGGAAAAGAAAGGAGCCAGCAACACCAAAGCGCACCAGGTGAACGCCATTGACATGGATCCAAGAGAGGAATTTCAGCAAGAGCGCCTCGAACCCACCGAAGACCTAAAAGAGATTTTGATAGGCCTAGAGCCTCATCAGACCACCAGAATGGGGACATCTTTGGACCCAGCCGAAGAGCTGAGCGTAACAGAACTCCTGAAGAAGAACCTAAACCTCTTCGCCTGGCAGCCGTCAGATATGCTTGGCATCGACCCCGCCATAGTGTGTCATCACCTTGCTTTGTACCCAGGAGTCAGGCCAGTCAACGCGCCAACCTTTAGACAAGTCTTTGCACCCACCAGGATTGGCAGGTTGTTTCCGAATGGGGAAGGGCCTTACCAGGTAAGAGAGGAACTCTCCCATGTAGCGTATAAATTGGAAGACATAAATAGAAACACAGCGCCACGAACGTGGAATGCAGTCAGCCTGCTCCATTACCACAACTAGTCACCTATCATTGCTTTTAAAGGCGAGCTCAGTAGCTATAAAGGCGCCATAATGACTACCTTGTTTGAATTTCATGTACCTTGTGTTTAATAAAAAAGAGCAGGGAAGCACTCTTTTCCCCTGCAATGGCGGGGGTTTTTAATGAGGCACCCTACTCTCTTATTGAATTTTCTTTGTGTCATCTATTTTTTATTGCAAACATCGCCAGCAACACAATAAGCCAACAACGCCAAAAAGAGAAAAAGAAAAAAGTACTCGCCATTCCTTAACCCTTAAGTGGGCTCTAAGACGTCGCGAGCAAGAAATAAGTACTCGCTTATTTCCTTAACCCTTAAGTGGGCTCTAAGACGTCGCGAGCAAGAAAAAAGTTTACGCCATTCCTTAACCCTTAAGTGGGCTCTAAGACATCGCTAGCAAGAAAAAAGTACTCGCTTATTTCCTTAACCCTTAAGTGGGCTCTAAGACGTCGCGAACAAGAAAAAAGTACTCGCTTAATTCCTTAACCCTTAAGTGGGCTCTAAGACGTTGCGAGCAAGAAAAAAGTACTCGCTTATTTCCTTAACCCTTAGGTGGGCTCTAAGACGTCGTGAGCAAGAAAAAGGCACACTTAATTCCTTAACCCTTAGGTGGGCTCTAAGATGTCGTGAGCAAAAAATTACCCACCCATAGAAGGCTATGAGGCATCAAACTAAGTACCTGCCCGATTAATACTCTTAAGCACAAAGAAACATACATGAATCACATAAACGCCTCAACTAAAACATGACTCAGAAAATTTGTGGCAGTTGCATAACTAAACATCGCCATAGTACGAAGAAGCGCAAAATAAAGTAAATTAAGGAAAGGAAATTAAATAAAATAGAAATAATATCAAGTCATTACAAACAAAATTGTGCCAAATTCAAAAAATTAAATAAGATCATGGTTCATCCACTAGGATGCCATCTACAATAATTTTAAAGGAATCAAGAGCGGAAAGATCAGCACCAGGATGTAGGAGGGCGACCTGAGCTTTAGCTCGCTCAAAGCCAGCATCAAAGGTCAGTGCCAGCTCGCCTTTCGCCTCAGAAACATCAGCCTTGAGCTGATTTTCCCTTTTCGCTCCAGCCGTAACATCATTTTGAAGCTTCACAATGACCCCATCCTTCCCAACCAGGTCCGCGGCGTGGCCAATTTTCAAATCCGAGATGCGCTCGTCGCACTCGAGCTTCATTGCCTCTTTGGCTTCCTTTATCTCTTTTTCCCTGGCTTCCTTGGCTTCCTTTAGTTCTTTTTCCAGGGACCTCACCTTGGCCTGAAGCGTTTCTTCACTCTGCACCAGCTCCTCATGCTTATGATCTATAGCGTCCAAGATCATTAAAGACCGCAAGCAGTGGACGCCCACATCTCTCGTCATGAATGGAATAGCACCTTGATTCCCAACCTCAACATCTTCAGGATTAAAGGCCAGCCTCTCTTTCACATAGGCGCCATAGCTGAAATCATTATCCCAGAAGGATTGAACAGTTGCGCTGGTCCCAGCGGCGCCAGTCGAGGGCTGGGAATGCGCTTTCTTCTTCCTCGCCACAATCACTGCCTTCTCTTTCCCAGACGATGTCTGCCCTTTGTCCTGCGCAACCTCTGCAATGGCCTCAGTTTGAGTCTCAGGTGGATTTTCAGCCTTCCTTTTAGACTTGCGAGTAATGAGGCCAGAAGGGTCGCTAACAGCCAACCCTTCAGCAGCCTTCTTCGCCTTCATTTCTTCAAGATATTTCTTCCTCTCTGCCGCAGTCATGGGCGCCATGGGTTCTACGAAGAAAAAAAACCAAAATAGAGGTTACAAAAACAATAGACATGCGAGTAAAATAGACACATAAATAAATAAAATCAACTCACGCAAGTAAGCTTCTAAGCTATTCGCGTCCCCTTCCTTATTCAACAGCTCCCGGATGTTCATGGGCAGTATCTTATGTAAGAAGCAGACGACGCCCTTCTCGTACTCTTCCAATTTCTCGTACTCAAAACCTGTGATGGATGCTGGAGCACTCGTCCAGCATATGGGAAACCTCAACAGGTCGTTATCCCACACAGCAGCTACTTGGCAATCATTCCCCCCCGTATCCTAAGAAAGGTCTGCCTCCAGTTTTTGTAATGGGAGGCATAGGGCGGGAACAACCTCTTGCCCGGGTGTGCGCTGACGGACACCCAAGATAGCTTGTCCACCCCTTTTGTGCCATATAACGTGAAGAAAGATCCAACTGAAGGTTCAAAACCTAACCCCTCACACAGAATTTCAAAAGCTCGTATGAATGCCCAACTGTTGGGCTGAATTTGAGACGGCGCCACATTCAGCCAGTTAAGCACGTCTACCTCAAAGGGCGTGAAGGGATACTTCACGCCCAGGTCTTCAAATACACCCGTGTACATATGAAACATCTCGTTCTTCACCCCCTTTGGCGTTCGTAGGCACACCTTCTCGCCCGGGCGACAATGCTTCAAGATCACGTGCTCTTCAAATCCCGTAGAGGAAACGTGAAGTTTGCTCCAAAAAAAACTCCACTTTTTTGGGATCCATATACATGGATTCCGAGCGAAGCACTTCATCCGCGAAGCTTTCTTTCTCTGAACTTGAGGAGGACGCCATATAACAAATGCCTTTCCTACAGAACGGACCTGGGGGAACAGAAAGAATAACGCAGTCAGATGAATTCCCACTACTATTCCCCCCTTCACTCTCGTCTGAATCACTCAAAAATTCCTCTAAGAGGGAATGACCGTAGTAGGCTTTCTCAAACACTACCCAATCAGTGGTTCCATTTGACCGCGATGCATGCCTAACGCTCTCCCTCCATAACCTATCCTTTTCCTCTGAGTTCGCTGGAGACAACTCCCTACCCGCCCTGTCGCACTCTCTAATCACCACCATACTACAAACCTAGTTATTAAGGACGAGATCGAAGAAGATTACCTAGTCTAAAAGATAGCGAAGAACGGAGAACGAAGGCAGGCTCCAAACGGTCTGACTATGATAGTAGCAGCGATCTCCAGAGACTGAAACAGTTCCAATAAAACAGGATGATTTGAGAGGGAAGGTAGGAGAAGACTGAGATGAGGAAAACAAAAAAGGTAGGAGGAAAACGAAAAGTGAGGAAAAGTAGATTTGTTTCAGTTTAAAGTACAAAAGCCTGGGAAAACACGCAGATGACGTCACTTAAGTGGGCACGATTTCCAAGAACTGTTGCGATGCGAACACGTCAACGAGAGCGAACGGTCGCCCCATTTCAGCAGTCGGATCTCACTAGGGCGCGCCCTGAATCTAAACCTCAAAGAGAATCACGCCCCATGTTGGGCTAGTTCTGGCATGGTGGTCTGAGCCACTCAACAAAGTCACTCTTTCTTTACACAATTTAAATCACTTCGCCTTGTTCCAAAGCTCGTGCTTGTTGGGCTATGGATACTCTTGTTGGGATAGCAACCACCAAGGCCCCAAAAACACGTGGAGCTAGTACCCATGTTGGGCTAGCACCCATGTTGGGCTAGTACTCATAAAAGCTTCCAATATTTAGGGGGCTGCAATATATCAGTTGGTATTCGCTTTGCACACCCAGTAATTTAAAAATTCTCACATAACTTCATTTCCAGTAAGTCTCACTTGTTGGGCCAAAGATCATAGACAGATCCCCAGTGACAGTTTAATCACTTCGCCTTGTTCCAAAGCTCATGCTTGTTGGGGTGTGGACCGTAGATCTTACCATTTAGGCCTTAGAGCCCTAAAAATAGGGCTTGAACCCTTAGAGCAAGGCTGGGCGCCCTCCAGAAGGGCACAAAGCCCACCTGACAATCCTTAACAATTTTAGGGAACTCTCCTAAAGGCACCCTCTGGGGGCGCCCTCAGCAGCCTGTAAGGGCGCTCTAGCCATGGTTTTGGCCCTTTATGATTTGGGCCCAAAACCATGGCCGAATAGGCCCAAATTGGGACTACAAATAGTAACTTTGGGATCATTCCCAAAGGAGGACCAAAACAGACCTGAAAACCCTAGTTTTCCTAGATTGTACTCACAGCCAGTACAGATCCATTAGATTCAAAAAAACTATTAAATTCACAAATAAAATATTTATTTTTTGTACCCATATTATTCCCCTCGAGTTTCTTATTAACTTCCTAGTGGTGTGCCAAATGGTTCAACAAATCATTATTCCTTTGGAGCATAGCAAAGATAAACTGTGTTGGAACCATACAACCTCTGGTATACCAACTCTTAAAGAAGCATACTTGTTCAAATCAAATAACTCTCATGATTTACATTGGGAAAAAGCTATTTGGTCAATTAATATCCCTCCTTCAAAGTCTCTGTTAGCAGCTTGGAGGGTATTGTTAGATAAAGTTCTTACTGATGACAAATTGAAGGAAAGAGGATGTGCCATGCTACTTGTCTGCAATTTGTGTTTACTTCAGGAAGAATCAACACTTCATCTATTTTTCTTTTATGTCGTGTAACTCTGGAGATGGCTTGCTTCAGTTCTCTATACTACATTACACTTCCAATTAATGGAGGATATTTGGAGTTTGTGTGACAAAGGCTGCTCACCTCAATGTTCTTTGGCAATTAAGGCAGCTATCATTAATATTCTTAATGCTATATGGAAGGCCAGAAATTCTAAAAGATTTAATAATAAGCATATAGCGTGGAAATCATCAATAACTCAAATCATTTCTAGAGTTTCGCTTTCTGCTAACAAGTCAAATTTGTCTGCTAGCTCTTCAATATCCAAATTCTCTATCCTTAAAGCTCTCAATGTTACATTTCATCCTCCAAGAGCCACCATTATCAAAGAAGTATTTTGACACCCTCCTATTCTTAATTGGATCAAATGCAACTGTGATGGAGCTTCAATTGGTACTCCTACAATAACTTCTTGTGGTAGAATCTTCAGAAAAAAGCATGCACAGTTTCTTGGTTGTTTTGTTGAGGGATTAGGTGCAGGTATGCTAAACAGTGCCCTTGGGGCATTGGTTAAGCAACCAAAAAAAAGTAAGTTTTTATTAAAAAGTGGTGTAATTGTTACTTAATCAAAAGCAACATCTTATAGTTCCAAGATAAAAATTCTATTTTTGGATTCCTTAACTAGTGTCCTGGGGGCACCGGTTAGCAAGACCTTTTTTTTTATGCTGAATTATGTGAAGCTATGAGATAAATAGAATTTACTAAGTCCAAAGATTGGAACAAATTGTGGTTAGAGACAACTTATATGTTAGTTGTAAGGAATTTCAAATATGGTAGAGAGCTTCCTTGGCAATTAAGGAACAGGATGAGGAACTGCCTCACTATAGTTTCTAGCATTAATTTTGTAATTACACACATATATATAGAGAGGGCAATGCATGTGTAGATGCTTTAGCAAACATAGGATTGTTCTTGACCTCATTTGTTTACTTTTATTCTATCCCTTTGACAGCTAGTAGTGATTATGTTAAAAATAGGTTTGGTTGGCCTAATTTTAGGTTTATTTGAGAAGGTTTTGGTATAGTCCCCCTTTTCTTTTTTGTTTCAATCTTCTTTGGATCTTGAATTTTGGGTGTTGAAGCATCATGCTTCTCACCTTGTTTATATAAAAAAAATATTATCAAACGGGAATTAAAACTATTAATTAATTGTTTGGTTGTTCGATAGATTAATGAGTGGATGAATTAGATAAATGATGAATTATTGGATAAATTCCACACCGAATTTGGATTATCATTTTTTTTATTTTCGTAATTATTTTTCATGGTAGTTTTTACGGGCAGGGGCGGATCCAGCCACAGATGAGGGTGTGCAGCTGCACACCCTGAACATTGAAAAATTGCACTTACCATCTCATATTTGTTGCATTTTGCATACTCTGAAAAATTGATTTTGCACCTCTAGTCCACTTTCTCTCTCACACTCACGGGAAAAAGGGAACAATTAAGAGAAAACTTTGAAGAATTATTGATTAGCAGCATAAGAAGTGCAGACACCGTGGAAGAAGAAGAAGAAGAAGAAGAAGAAGAATAGGGAACGAAACTAATAAAACATACAGTAGTTTTACCATTCCTTATATCATGAACCTTGATTTAGGGTTATCTGATTGTATTTTTACAATGGGCTTTGCTTGAGCCATAACACATATTTGTGCTTTTTTTGGCCATTGGAGCCAAGGGGATTTAAAGCAAGAAGGGTGTGTATTCATTTATTCTATATTAAAAATTTTATTTTACTTTTATAAAAAAAAAAATTTATCATTTCTTCAATATATGCATGTATCAATATAAAAATGTTTATTTTTCTCTAAAAAAAAATATAAAATATCTATTTATACCATTACACCAATTTATTGTTGTTGTTGTTGTTGTTGTTGTTGTTGAAATTCCTGGCAGGACCTGATTCTGAACGTAAAACAGAATACTGAAATACTGGCGCAGTAAAACAGCGTATAACACAGGAACAGTAGTTCAGAAGCAGAATAAAACAGACAGAAATAAATGGCACAGGTGATTTGTTAACCCAGTTCGGTGACAAACAGACCTACATCTGGAGGCTACCAAGCCAGGAAGGAAATCCACTATGATAGTATCAATTCGAAGTGCTATGTGAACGGCCCCTGTTTCACAGCTTTCTCACTTAATCACTACTCGTATTGACTTCAACCTAGGAACTCCTAGACCTGAGATCCCATCTCACTTCCCTCAGTCAATCATTGCCCCAGTGATTATCAGACTCTAAACAAACAAAGATGAAGACAGTCTTCAAAACATAAACAGTCACTTTTGCTTAAAAGCTTCAAGTGATTACAACTCAATAAAACATACCAACTCTAACAATTGAGTGGTGTACAGAAACAGAGCACAAAGCTCACAGACTCAAAACCTAAGAATACTATTTCAATGATAGCTTTGGTTGAGTTATTTTTCTTCAATGACAGTGTCCTCTATTTGTAGCTTCAGCAGCAACATAAACTTGAGCCAAATCCATCAAAGATATATTTCCAAAATACTTTAGAAACATATAGAAGCATTTTATTTTCCAGAAATATATTTTCCAAAGTTTTCTTTGAAAATATATTCACAAATAATTGAATCCAATCTTCGGAAAATATCTCACGAAATTCTTCTTCCTTCTAGAAACGCAGCTTGGAGAATTCTTCAAATAAATCTTCAATAAATCACATGAGAAAATAAACACTCAAGACGTGAAAACAGGACGCAGAAAACCAGCTTCTAAAGGTACTTCTGAAGTCTGCGTTTGAAGTTCTGCGTCTGAACATTTCAGCTTCTGAAGGTTGCTTCTGAAGGTCAGCTTCTGAATGTTGCTTCTGAACACAACTTCTGAAAGTTCAACTTCTGAAGTACTGTTCAGCTTCTGAAGACCCAGCTTCTGAAGTACTGTTCAGCTTCTGATGACCCAGCTTCTGAAGTACTGTTCAGCTTCTGATGACCCAGCTTCTGAAGTACTGTTTCTGAGGTCCAGCTTCTGAAGACGCACATTTCTTGTATATTTGATTTTATCAAACATGAAGCCAACAACCAAATATCGAACAATCTCCCCCTTTGGCAAATTTTTGGCTAAAAGAAATTTGAGCACAGAGAGATACAACAAGCAAATTCTTCACACATTAAATTCTTCACACAACAAAATACGCAACCATGAAGAACATAACACAAACGTAGCAACAGAGTCAGCAGCGGATACACTATCTTACACACAAAGACTCCCCCTGAAAACATATCATTAGCAGCAGCTTTTGAAATAGATTAGCTTCCAGTTCTGAGCGCATAAATCAGCATCTGATAGGAAACACACATTCCCCTTGAAACATGACATTCAGGAACCAACTGAGACTCCTACTCCCCCTGAACTACTGAAACAGATACACAGGAACAACTCCCCCTGAACACAGAGACTCCCCCTGAACAACTAAACTGCTTCTGAAACAACTATACTTTTCTCCCCCTTTTTAGCCAAACAATTTTGACAAAAACAATCATGCAATCACCAGGAGTAGAAAGAACAGAAAAACAGCAGAGGTTACAAACAACCATCACAGCACCATACACATCAGTAACATCAGTGACACTTCTTAGACCAGCAGAATCACACAACCATAGTACCCACACACAAAGTCTCCACAGAAGAACAAAAACAATCTTCAGACTCAGCATCAGAGGCTGCTTCATCATTAGACACAGCATCAGATGCTGCTTAGTTAATGTGTGCTTCAGGCACATTCAGAGGAATCTTCTTCCCAACAATCTGCTTCTGAAGTACAGCAATCCTCTTCTGAACATAGGGCATGATGTCTTGCTCAACATCATCCTCATACTCACTAGGATCCACTTCCTTTCCTTTTAGTGCCTTCTTCTTTGGGATAGGGACCACCACCTTGCTCCAGCCTTTAGATGATCCAACAACAGCACTCTTAGCAACAGGAGTAGACGTGCTAGCAGCAGAAACATCCTTTCCTTTCCTATTCTTCAGCCTCTTGTCAACACTTTCACATTTTGGTCTTCATTCCTTCTTGATATTGACTTTGTTTACAATGGGTTCCACTTTTCTTTGTTAAAAGTGCTTGGGGTATCCATGTAGCTTGAAACAGAAAGGCTTTATGTGCCCCTTTTTACCACAATGAAGACATACCCAAGGATGAGATGCCCTTTTGTTCTTAGATCCCTGAGGTTGGTTCTGGTGTTCCAACTTAGTTTTGCTCATCATTGGATCACATGTTTTAAAAGTTGCAATGAACCTTTTAGCTGGATATTGTTGTTTGTTGTTCAAGGTCCTATCATCAAATCCTATACCATTTGGTTTCCCTTGGTTCTGACTCTCCAAAATCTTTTCAAGCATATCAGTACCATTGTTCATCATTCTGATTTGCTTCTTCATGTGTTCAAGTTGAGAGTTCAGCTGGGTTACCTCATCTTTGAGATCATAGATTTGCCCTAAGTGCTCACTTCTTTCAGCCTGAAGTTGACTGATAGTCTTCTTCTGATTTTCTAATAACTTGCAAACTTCTTCAGTTCTGACATTAGGTTTTGGCTTTCTGTTCAATCTCTTCAAAATTTTATTGAATTGCGTAGGCACAATTACATCTGAGATGCTTTCTTCAGTATCTATTTCACATTGAACAATTTCTTCATCAGTGTTGGATATGAAAGTTGTGCTTGTATTCATCTCCAGAGATCTATCATTGATAGCTCCTCCTTCCTTATCCATACTGCCAGAAAAACTTCCCTGGAGCTCACCCTAAAACAGGCAGGGTGCCTGCTCTGATACCAATTGAAATTCCTGGCAGGACCTGATTCTGAACGTAAAACAGAGTACTTAAATATTGGCGCAGTAAAACAGAGTATAACACAGGAACAGTAGTTCAGAAGCAGAATAAAACAGACAGAAAGTAATAGACATAAATAAATGGCACAGGTGATTTGTTAACCCAGTTCGGTGACAGACACACCTACATCTGAAGGCTACCAAGCCAGGAAGGAAATCCACTATGATAGTATCAATTTGAAGTCCTATGTGAACAGCCCCTGTTTCACAGCCTTCTCACTTAATCACTACCCGTATTGACTTCAACCTAGGAACTCCTAGACCTGAGATCCCATCTCACTTCCCTCAGTCAATCACTGCCCCAGTGATTATCAGACTCTAAACAAACAAAATGAAGACACTCTTCAAAACATAAACAGTCACTTTTGCTTAAAAGCTTCAAGTGATTACAACTCAATAAAACATACCAACTCTAACAATTGAGTGGTGTACAGAAACACAGCACAAAGCTCACAGACTCAAAACCTAAGAATACTATTTCAATGACAGCTTTGGTTGAGTTATTTTTCTTCAATGACAGCGTCCTCTATTTATAGCTTCAGCAGCAACATAAACTTGAGCCAAATCCTTCACAGATATATTTCCAAAATACTTTAGAAACATATAGAAGCATTTTATTTTCCAGAAATATATTTTCCAAAGATTTCTTTGAAAATATATTCACCAATAATTGAATCCAATCTTCAGAAAATATCTCACGAAATTCTTCTTCCTTCTAGAAACGCAGCTTTGAGAATTCTTCAATTAAATCTTCAATAAATCACATGAGAAAATAAACACTCAAGACGTGAAAACATAACGCAGAAAACCAGCTTCTGAAGGTACTTCTGAAGTCTGCGTCTGAAGTTTTGCGTCTGAACATTTCAGCTTCTGAAGGTTACTTCTGAAGGTCAGCTTCTGAATGTTGCTTCTGAACACAGCTTCTGAACATCAGCTTCTGAAGGTTCAGCTTTTGAAGTACTGTTCAGTTTCTGAAGACCCAGCTTCTGAAGTACTGTTCAGCTTCTGAAGACCCAGCTTCTGAAGTACTGTTCAGCTTCTGATGACCCAGCTTCTGAAGTACTGTTCAGCTTCTGAAGTACTGTTTCTGAGGTCCAGCTTCTGAAGACGCACATTGCTTGTATATTTGATTTTAGCAAACATGAAGCCAACTGTGCGCACCCCGTTTTTTTTCCTGAGAAAAAAGACGCGCAAATCCTCCGAGGTCGTTCGCAAACGCTCGGAGGGGCCTTTGTGAAGCCGCCACCAAAGTTTTTGTGTAAAGAGAACGTTGATAAACCCTTAAGTTTTTTTTTGTTTTAAAGGGAAACGATAATAAAACCCTTTGACGATGAGGATAAGGATTTGGTCATCGCAACCATTGTCGGGTTCGGGAGTCGATTACGCAAGGGGAAGGTATTAGCACCCCTCACGTCCGTTGTACTCAATGGGAACCTTCTATTTGGTTAAAGCTTGAATTGTTTTAAAAAGTTTTGCGCGCATGTTTATTTATGTCAAAAATATAATATAAGAGGGGGAAAGAGATAAAAACAAACGAAAGAAAAGAAAGAAAAAGTTTTTTATTATTGCGCTTGACAAGATGTCGATCTTGCTCCTACGTATCTCCCGGTAGTCGGAGAACTCAAAGCGTACGTAGTTCTTTGGTAGAAAAACGTACATGTGTTGGTTAATTTTAAATGGACGATGTTTTAACCGAATTCTTGCGATTAAAACGTAGCTTGTATGCTCGCGCTCGGGAGACTTATTAAGCGTATAGCTTGTATGCTCGCGCTTGGGAGACTTATTAAGCGTTTGTTCGTGAATCGCATTAGAATTGTTAAAAGGTACGTCCGTTAGGGTAAAAGGTTAATTGGTCGCTATGGGACCAAGGGAGGTGCAATGGACTCATACAAGTAAATCATTGACCGAGTGGACTCCGAAGAGTCGGGCGATTGTTCGATTGATCCACTGAGATCAAGAACAGGTACAATGGACTCGAACGAGTCGAACATTGACCGAGTGGACTCTAACGAGTCGAGGGATCGAATCTAATGGCCACGGGGGACCAAAAGGTTTGGATTGACCACAAGGGGCCAAGGTTTGGTTTGGTTAGGGTTGTACATATTGAAAATGGAATGACGATTGTCCGAGCGACGAGACATACGTCACGCACTCGTACAATCGGGGCGATGGAGAGACATACGTCACACCATCCCTTTTTCATTCATGTTTTTGGGTAGAATCCTTTAGAAATCCCAAGGTATGTCAAAACATTTGGTTTGAAAAAATCCAAAATGGGAAGGTTTAGCAATTTCGCTAGAAAACGCACAAGTTCGGCTCGTTTTGCGAACGGTTTTGAAAAGCGAACAAATTTGGTGTATGTTCATGTTTGAGCTTTGAAAACCATGAACAATATTTATTGTTCAAGTTTAGATTGAAATGATGAACATAGCTTGTTTGTCCGTGCTTGTTTGAAAATTTGAGAACATAACTTGTTTTACAAGTTATCCACAAAATGTTGTACGAACTTGCGAATTTTGTCAAAATTATGCAAAATCCTTGTTATAGTTTGAAAAACATGGGTTTAAAAACTCTTAGATTCTGAGCTCGGGGGCTAGAACCTCAAAAAATGGTCATTTGGACACAAAAACTCAGATTCTGAGTTCTGTCATGGTCGCACTGCGACCATGACTTCGCACTGCGAAGCATGCGAATTTTTGAGTTCAGAAGCTGTTTCTGAACTTTTGTTCAGAAACAACTTCTGAACACACTCAGGACCTTTTAGGTGGGTGAAAAACTTTGAGTTTTTGGGATGAAAATGGCTGGACAAACCAGTTTTGATGTTTTGAAAACCTTGGGATTTCTTTGAAATTCAAAAGGGGTTTTTTAGAATCAAATGGTTTTGAACCAAAATAGCTATGCAAACACAATTGTAAATGCAATATAAAAGCTTAGGAACTTACAGAACTCCTTGACAAAGCTCCAGCTGCAATTGATTTGTATTTGGTTGAAGGCTTTCACAAAGGTTTTTGATATTGGTGATGATGCTTGAACTTTTGTAAAGCTTTGTGTTGGATTGATTTTTGCTGGTTATTTGTGAGGGTTTGTAAGCTAAAATGAGTAGAGTTTCTGCTCTTGAAATGCTGTGTTAATTGTGTTTGAAACCTTGGGCATTGCCTTCTATTTATAGGCCAAAACCAAATCTTTTTCATCATTACAAAATCCCAAAATTCAGCTGATTTGTGGCTAAGATCAAGCTGGATCCTTTTGCATTAAATGCTAATGGATAGAGGCAACCTTGCCTTGTACCAAGGGGCAAGATTCAGCCTGATTTCAGCCACAAATTCAACTAATTTTAGAAGGTAATGATGAAGGACAAAGCTGAATTGTAATTGGCTAATGCTTGGGGATCAATCCTTGCAATCTCAATGGTTGATCAATGAAAACGTGCACTGTAATGTGCAGAGATTGAGGGATGAAAAAGGCTACTTATGGCTGGTGTGAGGGGTGAAAAGCTGCTGCAAAAACAGAGTAGGCACTCATGGCTTTTCAAGTGAGAAAATCCAGCTAGTTTGACTGGTTTTGGGGGGAGCAAGCAGGAGGAAAGTCCTCAAGCAGGTGGCTGGCAACCTTGTGGTGGTCAGCAGGTCACATGGGAGGGACTAGAGCTGCCCAAGGGCAAGCCCACTTGCTTGTCACATGCTAGGTTGGAAGAAAAAGCTTCCAACCTTGGCATTAATGGCAAGTCCTTCAATTCTGGTTTTGCTTGGCCCAATTAGCCATGAATGCTACTTAAAATAATTATGAAAATGATATGCAACAAATTCTGGAATTAAATCAAAGAAACCAAAAATCTGCAGAAAAATCGCAGACTTCGCAGTGCGAAGTCAGCATTTTTGAAATGTTGACTTTTCTGTTGACTTTTGTTGACTTTTGACTTTTTCCCCTCTTTGATTTTTTTTGATTTTGTTTTAAAATGCTTAGGACAAAATTAGGGTACTACAGCTGCCCCTACTTAATTGTGTCTTCGCATAGAGTGCGTGAGTGCCGAGGGCATCTCATGAACTCTTTGCGAAGATCAATTAAGTAAAAAGAAGGACCCGAATTTTGTCCTTCGCGAAATGCAAATGCAATGGTTGGTAAAGGTTGATCGTATCCAGCCGCTAACACTGGAGGTAGATCCACTGGGGAGATGAAGGTAATCTTATCTAGGCACTGTCACTAGAGGTCGATTCCTGAGGATGGTGATTTACTCTAGGCACTGTCACTAGAGGTCGAACATTGAGGGTGGTGATCTACTCTAGGATGTCACTAGAGGTCGAACATTGATGGTGGTGATCTACTCTAGGATGTCACTAGAGGTCGAACATAGATGGAGGTGATCTACTCTAGGATGTCACTAGAGGTCGAACATAGATGGAGGTGATCTACTCTAGGATGTCACTAGAGGTCGAACATAGATGGAGGTGATCTACTCTAGGATGTCACTAGAGGTCGAACATAGATGGAGGTGATCTACTCTAGGATGTCACTAGAGGTCGAACATAGATGGAGGTGATCTACTCTAGGATGTCCCTAGAGGTCGAACATAGATGGAGGTGATCTACTCTAGGATGTCACTAGAGGTCGATACATAGATGGAGGTGATCTACTCTAGGATGTCACTAGAGGTCGATACATAGATGGAGGTGATCTACTCTAGGATGTCACTAGAGGTCGAACATAGATGGAGGTGATCTACTCTAGGATGTCACTAGAGGTCGAACATAGATGGAGGTGATCTACTCTAGGATGTCACTAGAGGTCGAACATAGATGGAGGTGATCTAATCTAGGCACTGTCACTAGAGGTCGATACCTAAGCTAGGTAATCTTATTCAGGCACTGTCACTGAATGTCGATTCCTAACGAGCTGTGATCTTATTCAGCCGCTAACACTGAAGGTCGATACACTGGGGGAGGTGATCTAATCTAGGCACTATCACTAGAGGTCGATACCTAAGCTAGGTAATCTTATTCAGGCACTGTCACTGAATGTCGATTCCTAACGAGCTGTGGTCTTACCCTAAATAGGTGCCCCTGGTTGAATGTTTGATGGATGTTGGTGAATATGTGATACTCACTGGAGAATCCTTGTTGAGGATGCATGATTTATGAAATGAAATGCATGTGTATGAATGATTTGAGTATGCATGCATGAATGAAAATGAAATGATGC
>WNNG01000161.1:0-118698 GCA_018208015.1 Medicago ruthenica
ATCATTCATGTTGAAGGGTACCATAGTTGACCTCATCTTGGAGGAAGAAAGTTGGTTAGGAACTTTGAGTCCATTGTTGATGTGCTTCAACAACAGATGATTCAGACAATGTTCGAGACATGGCTATAGGATATGCACATACCAACAAGATCATGATGCAAACGACAATAAGATGCTTCATTTTTTTTGTAACTAGATATTGAAGAGAATGATTTGATGAAAAAATGATATGAAGAAATGTAACAAAAATACGGTTATTTATAGAATTCAAAATTCAGTTGAAAACGAAATTTTTGCGCCTTGCGAAAATCTCGGTCATGAGTACAATGGTCTAATGCCCCAATCACACGTTGGTTACTTCTTTAAGGTTGACTTATAAACATAACCATCACTTTCACTTTGCATGTATTTATTTATTGGTTTATTATTTTAATGCAAACACTCCTAAATTTAATTTAAGATGTATTACTCATTGAATCATTAAATATCATGTCATATTTTTATATTAGTTTATTTTAAAATAAATTTAACTTTTGAATAAATCGTATCTACATGGTACAAACCAATCTTCAAAATATCTAAGAATTTATCTTAATTTAATCATGTTATTAAGGTGAAGGATTTATCTTTATCGATGATTAATCTTATTTGGAAAACTTGAACTCAGGGACCACTTTAATGAGTTCTCCTATTCTACTCACTTTTTTCCATCTACTAGACTAATTAATACCCGATAACTTATTTAAAATATCTCTTTTTTTTTTTTTTTTCGTTTGAGAGGAAATATTTGGGTTCAATTTCATTGGTTTCTCTTTGCATGTTTCGTCGAAATAAGTATAAGTATAAACAACTCTTTTTTTCTTCTTTTTCCGTCGTCTGTACGTAGTACCAAGTTAATGATATTCTTTAAAAAAAAGTTGATGTTATATAATTGAGTATTACAGTTGCAACTTGACATTGTTGTAACGTAACGTGTGATACAAACTAGTATAGAGCTTAAAATGCAAAATTTAAATATGCAGGAATCAAACAAATAAATTAGAGTATGTTTTTTATATAAAAAAAACAAAGAATTAGATTGTCTTTGGATGAGTAAAATTATTGAGAGAATGTAATTTTAAAAAGTTTCCCAGTAATTTGTTGATTTAATTACCAGGAAAATGCCTGTGGCAGTCCATGCAATTCGTGACCACTTTTTATTTTATTTATCTAAGAATGTATAAAATAATAACACTAATTGAAATGAGTGTCCTAAAGAAAAAAATGAGTGTCCTATTACTATCAAAAGTTGTTATGCAAATATGGGTCTTAGCTTTATTCAACACAAACAATGCCTATATATAGGCCAAGTAGCATACAAACAGTAGTGGGCTTTTTAACCCAACTAAGGCCCAAAACAGAAACTACTAACAGCTATCATAACAAACCCTCCCTTAATTGAACATTCCTAAGCAAGGTAGTTCAATTAATACAATACATCTACTCTATCATTCCTAATCCTTCTCTAAGCTTATAGTAAGCCTCAAGCTTTAGAGGTTTAGTCATCAAATCAGCAAGTTGATCTTCAGACCTGCAATGAATCAATTCCACAATGCCTTCTTTGGTCAAGTCTCTAAGGAAGTGAAAACGAACATCAATATGTTTACACCTTCCATGCATGATCGGATTCTTTGATAACTTGATGGAGGAGCTATTGTCACAATGAATTACAGTCCTGCAATTTTGATTCAATCTCAGATGCTTCAATACATTTCTAAGCCAAACACACTGACAAGCACATGATGCTGCAGCTACAAACTCTGCCTCTGTTGTAGATAAAGTCACAATTGGTTGTTTCTTAGAGGACCATGATATAGCACCATTCCCTAACATGAACACAAAGCCAGAGGTACTCTTCCTGTCATCTAAATCTCCTGCATAATCAGAATCAGACCAACCTTCCAGCTTCAAATTCTCATCAGCAGAGCTCTTGTACATGATGCCAAACCTTAGTGTACCCTTCAAGTATCTCATGATTCTTTTTACTGCAGCCACATGCATCTCAGTTGGTCTCTCCATATACCTTGCAACAAGACACACAGAATAAGCCATGTCAGGCCTTGTAGCAAGCAAATACATCAGACAACCTATCATTTGCTTATACAGTTTAGCATCTGCTGCCTTCCCAGTTTCATTCTTCACAAGTCTACAGCCAGGCACAATGGGACTACACACTTTGTTACACTCTTCCATACCAAATCTGCTAAGGATTTCTGCTGCATATTTTTGTTGACAAATGAATATACCTTCCCCAGACTGGTTTACTTCAACTCCAAGAAAAAATCTCATCCTGCCCAGGTCAGTCATTGCAAACTTTCTTTTCATAGATTCTTTAAAGCTTTCAATCATCTGCCTGTCATTGCCAGTGAAAATCAAGTCATCTACATAAAGGCTAACAATTAGAACCTTATCATCAGTCCCATATTTCACAAACAGTGTGTGTTCATAAGCGCATTTCTCAAACTTTTCACTTTGAAAGTAAGATTCTATCTTACTATACCAGGCCCTAGGGGCTTGCCTTAGCCCATACAAGGCCTTTCTCAGTTTATAAACCATGTCACTATCTCCATTCTGATAACCCAAAGGTTGATACACATAAATGTCTTCAACTAATTCACCGTGCAAGAATGCACTCTTAACATCCAGTTGAAAGACATTCCACCCTTTGTTAGCTGCCAATGCCAAGATTGCTCTAATAGTGTCCCATCTAGCCACAGGAGCAAACACCTCATTGTAATCCACACCATACTTTTGACTATATCCTTTGGCTACTAGTCTAGCCTTGTGCTTGTCAATTTCTCCCTTCTCATTATATTTTGTTTTATAGATCCATTTAACACCTATAACATTTACACCCTTAGGCATTTTCACAAGCTCCCAAGTGTTGTTTCTTTCTATAGACTCTATTTCTAAGTCCATAGCCTTCCTCCATACTTCAGATTTTGCAGCTTCTTCATAATTTCTTGGATCTTCACAAGTACTGTACACAGCCAGATTGTGCATATCATCAGTTGCTTCACCTTCTAATACAAAATCTTTGAAGTGTCCAGGAACTCTTCTAACTCTTGGCTGAGTTGGTGGGGTAGCAGTAGGATTATTTGGAATGGCCTCTTGATCTTCATTATTATCTTCATCACTGGTGGCAGTATCATCATTCTTGGTAGGTTGTATGTATTCAACTTCTGAGGCTTCATCATCTTCCTCATGTGCTATAGCTTCATCACTTGTTGATCTGACTTAGACCAGTTCCAGCTTTTTCCTTCATCAAACACAACATCCCTACTTATTATAATTTTTTCTTTGACAGGGTCATAAAGCTTGTAGGCCTTAGACTCTTCACTCAAACCCAAATGCATGCATTTTACACTTCTATCATCCAATTTCTTTCTTTGACTTTCAGGAATATGAACATAAGCAAGACAGCCAAATACTCTAAAGTGACTCACTGAGGGTTTCACTCCACTCCATGCTTCTTCTGGTGTGATATCCTTCACAGATAAGGTTGGACTCCTGTTGACAATGTATGTAGCCCATTTAATTGCTTCTGGACAGAACTCTTTGGGCACATTTCTACCACTAATCATACTTCTAACCATGTTCATTAAAGTCCTATTTTTCCTCTCTGCAACCCCATTCTGTTGAGGGGTGTAAGCAGCAGTCAATTGTCTCTTTATTCCATGCTTACTGTTGCCACCATTGGATTTTGGACTGATAGGACCACATATATCCGAGTGTATGAGTTCAAGTTTTTCTGTAGCTCTCCACACAGTTTGCTTAGGGATAGCATCTCTGTGTTGCTTACCTATGAGGCAATCACTGCATTTTTCTTCAACATCTTCCAGGTCTGGCAAGCCATTCACCATTTGCTTCTTCACTAAGGTATTCAATCCCTTAATGCTGAGATGCCCATATCTGCTATGCCACAATTGAGTCACATCTTGCTTTGTAACTTGCAGACAACTAGGTGTGATTACTGCAGCATGAATCACATACATCCTATTCGCTGACATTTGAGAAGTGAATAACAGTCCCATTTCATCATGAAAGACTTTACATTCATCCTTTTTGAAGATCACAGTTACATTTCTCTGTTGCAGTTGGCCAATGCTGATCAAATTTGTCTTTAATCCTGGTATATAATACACATTACTAATAACATGAATTCTTCCATTAATTCTCAATCTCAGGTTACCCTTTCCCATGACAAGCATCTTGGAGTCATCACCTAACTTTACAGTGTCTCTATGGGATTCATCACAATCATATAACCAGTTCTTGTTACCTACCATGTGGTTGCTGCATCCTGAGTCAAGGAACCAGATTTGATCTTTAGCATCATAGTCACTTTCATTCTTGGCCATGAGAAGCATCTCTTCTTCCTCATTAAACTCAGCAAAATGTGCATTATTTTCCCCCCAATTAGGGCATTCACTTTGATAGTGTCCTAATTTGTGACACTTATAGCATTCAATGATATCCTTGCTAATGTACTCTTTGCCTCTTCCTCTACCTCGTCCTCTAGATGAACTTCTTCCTCTACCCCTCCCTGCACCTCTACCACCATTAGAGACCTTCAGGGCTTGTTCATCTACACTTTCTTTCTGATCTTTTTGATTCTTCATACGTTGTTCATGCACAATCAAGCTGCTTTGTAGTTCATCAATTGAAAGATTCGTCACATCATTGGATTCTTCAATAGAACACACCACGTAATTGAATTTGGCTGGCATCGATCTCAATACCTTCTCAACAACAGTCACTTGTTGCATCGGTTCACCATGTGCAGTCATGCGATTTGCAATCGCTAGAGTTCTTGCGAAATACTCATCAACTGTCTCATTTTCCCCCATAGCAAGAACCTCAAATTCTCTGCGTAGAGCTTGAAGCTGAGCTCTCTTAACCTTCGTGGACCCTTGATACTTTCTTTTCATTGCATCCCAAATGTCTTTAGCAGAGTCACGTACCAAGATCGTCTCCAAGATTGATCGATCAATCGATTGAAACAAGTAATTCTTCACCTTCAGATCTTTGAGCTTACTTTCATCAGCAATACGTTGTTGTTCTGCAGTGGCATTGGGCGGAGCCACCGTGATTCCAACTTCAATCAAGTTCCAATATTCCTTTGAGCGCAACAGATTTTCCATAAGCATGGCCCAATGTTCGTAAAACCCATCGAATTTTGGAATTGACGGTTGAAGGAACATTGATTTGTCAGCCATGGTGAAGAGAAGCTAACCAGACGAGCTTCGCCGGAAAAAGGAATGTGACAACGATCAAGAAAGGAGTTAGTTACGGTGGTTATCTGTGGTAACAGAAACTGCGGTTTCGGATCAGCCCGGGTCCAGACTGATACCAATTGTTATGCAAATATGGGTCTTAGCTTTATTCAACACAAACAATGCCTATATATAGGCCAAGTAGCATACAAACAGAAGTGGGCTTTTTAACCCAACTAAGGCCCAAAACAGAAACTACTAACAGCTATCATAACAAAAGTTAGGTACTAGTGGAGTGAGTTTTCAATTAACTTATCCACGCCAACATTAATATATTGTATATTAAAGATAGACTAGATCAATATATAGTACCGATTCATTTGTCTATACAATTAGTTCTTATAAATTATACAAATCAGTTCAATATGGAAGAAAATGTTTGTTTTGTGAATGAAAAGGTTGAGTTTTGTGAAATGGGTGTTGTTGGGATTTGTGTGAAAATGAAGGAAGGATGAGACTTTTGATTGTGGAGAATGAAAAGGTGCAACATTAAGGACAAATATGGAAGATAAATGTTGGAAGAGTCCAGCTATATGCACGCCCTTAAATGACATACACATCTTGACCTCCACACACAAATGTAACATGTGGCCACGTGACCTCCACACACAAATACACTCAGAAACTTTTTCTCACCCTCTCTTCTCGAATCTCTTCTCCCTCTTCCTTCACCCTGAATGAGAGTGGGAGAAAGAAACAAAGAGGGAGAGATAACAATGGTAGTGAGAGAGCCGCAAAAACATGAGTACCGTTGCAATAATAAAATAGTTGTTGCGTTGTGATACATTGTGATACTATGATGCACCTATACATTGGATACTCTCATTCCATACCAATTATACAAGATTCTCTAACAAAAATCTTGGAATCTGTAAAACCACTTCTTCCGTTTGGTCGATGTTCATGCTCTAAGTCATCAATGTCTTATCCACATCATCAAATTTATCCAAAAACTTTGAAATTTTCTAATCATGCTTTATTGAGACTGCTTCTAGCTTAAAAACTAAGTTGTAAGCCATTCTTAATGATCTTCGTTTAACAACAACTAAAAGTTGAAAAGTATTATTATTATTGTATCATGCTCTACAATTGCAATTGGATCGATTATTCAATGAACTTCACCTCATCAAGCAAATTCGACAATTTCATTTCATAGTTTACATTTGACTTTTATTGAATATGTTGGAATATTTTATTATTTAATTATATTTCGATATTATTATGTGGGCAAATATCGTAATAATAATTATATTAGCTATTTATCAATTTGGAGCCTTAATTGATTAGTGATCAATTTAAGGCTAATTAGATTTCTATTTAGATAATTAATTAATTGATATGGACTCAATATGGGTGGATGTCCGGATGGCCCATTAACGGAATAATGGGAAACCCTAATGGCCATCCAATATAAAAGAGGTTATGGTCCCCAATACACCGTACAATTGCAAAACCGCTCTTCTCCCCATCTGAAGCGCATAAAGGCATAAGGGTACAGGTTGAGGAAGAACCAAAACCAGCCGCCGCTGACCTTGCTGTTGTTTTCAGATTGCTGCTGCCGGAAAACTCCTTTGTCATGGATCCAGGTATTCCTATGACCTTGAACTTTGAATTTCAATAAATCAAACATGTTGTTTCTGATCATAAACGTGTGTTCAATACTTGCTTCCGCTGATGATTGATAATTTAAATAAATTGAACCTGTTTATGAAATTGAATATCTAACAAGTGGTATCAGAGCCACCTTCATGTTTGATTATTGGGATTAATTGAGTTCTCTGTTTTGTTTTTTTCAATTTTTATGAACCCTACTTTCATGAATTTTGAAATATCAATTACGGTTGTATATAATTGAATTGCGTGCTTGCTTGCATATTCGGTTGTATATAATTATGAGTGAAATTGTGTTATAATAATCTTTTTATGATTCTGGAACCGTACCTTTTCTTTTGGTACAATCGCTTTTGGTTCTGTTCCCTTTTTCCAGCCGTAACTTTTTCCAGCCGTGATTACATGTTTGTTTTTTTTCCAGCTGTAAGTTTCTGGAACCTGGTTTCTTTCTTTTTTTTTATGCCAATGGCTTTCCTTTACGGTACCTTTTCTGGAACAGCACCTTTTTCTTCCATCAATTATCAATTATTATAATTGAAGCCGCTTTTGGTTCTGGAGCCGCTTTTGTTTTCAACACGGCATCTGTTCCTTTTCATGTATCATGTCTATTATTATTATTGAAGTTGCACACGGCATATGTTCCTTTTCATGTGTCATGTCTTTGATTATATTTGTTATGCAAATATTGCTTATTCTTTGGAAACTTTGTTTACCAATGGTTGGATAGTTTAACCGAATATCACTTGAGTAATTGAGTGATTTTCAATTTTCAAATCAAATATTTAGGTTTGACTTATTTATAAAGTTTATTGTATTGTTATATCTATTCGGTCTTTGATATATCAAATACAAATATATTGTTAATAAATAAGTATTTGGATTTGATTTGTTTTAAAAATTTAATTTGAGATGATTTTCAAATATCATTATCATATCTTACAATTTAATTTCTATTTGAAATTAGTTTTGATTCACGAAGATTTTGTACATAAAGTTTGTTTTGAGAAGTAGGCAAATAAAGATTAAAATATATTTTTGATATATTTGTTGCCTTTTAATAATGAATCTCAAAATATTATGGACAATTTTTATTTTGTATAGAAAATAAAGTTTTTGATTCTTTAAATTTTGGAAAATATTGATTCTAGTTTTGTTTGTTTATTTATAAACATATAAAGTTTGTTTCCTTATTTGGGAAATAATTAAGTTTAGAGTTATTCAGTATTTTATTTAAAGAATCATTACTATATGTGAATCAATTGTGGCATGAATATTTTTGGCATATAAAAATTCAATTTTTTTTTATTTATTTGATTTGAAATTGAATATTTGGTTTATAGCATGATTGTGATGTTTGAGATTATTGTTATTAAGTTTCTACAATAACATCATTTTTTTTCCTCCAATCATGCATTTTTGACATATTTCATGCTATTTATGTTTTCGCTTTTATGCGATACCTGTAAATGTATTGTCATACACACATTGGTGTGATTTTTGACTTGCATCTTCTTTCAAATTCTTGTGAACTTGTCTTCACACTTAAGGGTTGCTGAGTGGCCTTATGGTCACTTAGCGATATAATGGACTAATTCGGCCTACATTATGTTAGTAGTGCCTTGTAAATTTAAAGACCATTCCCATTTAAAACATTTAATTTATTGTGAAATGTCTAGTAATTGCAGTTGTTTTGGTTGAAGCAACATGTTGCCAAAGTAACCTCTGTTGCGTAGATTTAATTCAACTGAACTTACAAAAGACGTAGCATGCAATTATTCATGCGAGTTGTCGTCGGCCCCAAGGAAGGCACAACTTGGCCGGATAATTACATGCATGTGATAGTAAATGTGTGGTGATTATAAAGTAATTTTCCATGTAAATAATAGGATACCCTAAGGTGACTATTATTTGACAGGATTTATCACCCATTTAATATATATTAAAATTATCTACTAATTGCGGTTGAGTCGGTTGAAACAATAATGTTGCCCAAGTAACCTCTGTTGCGTAGATTCGACTCAACTGAAGTTACAAAAGATGTAGTGTGTAATTATTTATGCGAGTTGTCGTCGGCCCCAAGGAAGGCACAACTTGGCCGGATAGTTACATACCTGTGGTGGTAAATATGTGGTGGTTATAAAGTATTTTTCCATGTGGATAATAGGATGCCCGAAGGTGATTATTATTTGACGGGACTTATCACCAATGTTTGATCATTGCGTTGAGAGTATCGCTTGCAATTAATTTTTACAATCCGAAGATTGAGAATTAATGTTGCGCTTGATATCTTGTTAAGGTCTTTTATTTACAAATAAAGATGCACGTTTCTATAATATTTTATTGACATGTGTGATAATGTTGTGTGAGTGTAAACTTATTTATACATTTAAGAGTTTACATTCACACGAATATAATGGTAAACATATGACAATTATAAGAATTTATTCTTTGTCAAAGTAAATTGTCATTGTTTGATCATTGCTGTAAAATACCACTAGCAATTGATAATATTGTTTAAAGACTTGATATTAGTGGTGCATTAGGTATTTTTTGTGAGTGTTTTCTTTTTTTTTTTTTGCTTCTCTTGTTCTCTTTAAGCTAATACAGTTTATGTATCTGTTAATTTGAGTTAAATTTTTAACTCTTAAAAGTTTTAACTTTTAGGAATTAAAGAATAATATTAACATTGTTCTTGGATCTAGACCTTATATAAGGGTGGTGAAACTCGCATTCTCTTGCAAATTCAGTATCTAATGTGAGAATCAAGTTTGACAAGTGAGTATACACCAAATCTTATAGGTCTTATGTGATCATAAAGTTAAAAGATCAGAAATCTTATCAGTGTTATTTAAGTTGACAATTTTTGTCATATTTTCTTTACTTAAACTAAGGTGCTTTTAAAGCAATATAGAGAAAGACAATCTCTCATTGGAGAGTGATATTTCATTAAGATTATTAGGCAAAGAAAATATTGAGCACATTATGTAAATATTTAATCTTGCTTAGACATTATAATTTCGACTATCAGATGACTTGTTCGAAAATTCAGTAATTTCGACTATCATATGACTTGTTCGAAAATTCAGCATTTAATATTCTCTTTGCACAATTAAGTTTATAACTGTTAAAGTTAGAAATGATCCTTTAAAGGATCAATTCATAAAGTGTGCAAATAAAGAAAAGTTGAAGCAAGGGAAAATAAAATAGTGCTCATTCGGAAAATACCTCAAAAGATAAGGGCAAATAAAGAAAGGTAATCTTGACTGACTTATGTCCAATGATGTTGAAAGATATATCAATTTAGAATAGACAAAGTCGATAAAGATTGTTTTATTCATTTTTAAACTAATTTTAGATTGTCGTTACTAGCTTATTTTTGTATTTAAAAGACAATTTGGTGAATCACTATTTGAATTAATTTTTGTTTTAATTTCTCTTTGACTAAATCAAGATATTTTGAGTTTTATTTTCAAAATGATGATTCAATGTGTCTTTTAAGTTTAGTTATTAGAGTCAATTCAGTTATGACTTATGACATTCTATAATTGTTTAAGGGTTTAAAAACTATAAATTTTTCGTCCCACAAATTAAAGAAATTTTGAGACATAAATTGTTATGTTTTCTTGAGGATATTGAGTTTGGGGGAGAGATATGGTAATAGAACAAAATTGAATGAGGAAGACTTAGTTCTAAACTAATTCATATAGTTATTATTATTATAGTATATTTGGATCCTCATGAGGACATTATTGTTCTTCCTCTCCATCAAGTTAAGAAGTTAATTCATATAGATCAAACTCAACACCCTCAAGAACTAGGACATCTGGTGTCATAAAGAATTGACTAATAAGAGAAATTCTATTTAGTATATTTGAAATACTCTATTAAGACAGTCATGATACTAGTTTGCTTATTATCATTTTGGAGCTGCATAAGATGGATTTCAATATAGTGTTTCTTAATGGTGACATTAAGGATATAATATGGTGCAACGGAATAAAGCTTTTGTGTCAATTGATACAAAGTAGATGGTTTGCAAAGTCATGAAGTCCACTTATAAGTTAAGAAATTTGTCTCTTTAGTGTTACCACAAATTCTCATAAAGTAATTGTCTCATTTGGTTTTGAGATAATATTAAGTAGAGTTGTGGATTTAGTAAGCTTAGTGGGAGTAAATTTATATTCCTATTTTAATGTGTCAATTTTATTTTATTTAGTCGACTATGATATATGTTAGTAATGTGAAACCAAGGAAATCTCTAACAAAAGTTAGTGATGAAAGATCCTGGGGACACCTCTTTTGTATTAGGCATTTCAATACTTAGAGATTCTTCTCAAGGTGTTATTCGGATATCACAAAAGAGTTATATCATTAAAGTTGAAAATAAATTGACATTAAAGTTAATAAATTTTTGGATGACCTCAATCATCGAGAGAGATTTTTTAGTCTCAAATATTGCCCATTAGGAAATTTATGAATTCAGAAATTTAAGTATTTTCCTACACTTTCCTATATGATTTTTGTGTATGATTTTATTATACGCATTTGGAAATAGCGTATATAATAAGGTTGTTTGGCAGATATTTGAGCAATTCAAAGTTTGAATTGTTGAAAATGCGACCATAAGGATTCTTTAAAGAGAACAAGAGAGCTTATTCTCACATCAGGGATCTGACAATTTGGAGATCATTAGTGTGTTAGACTCTGACTTTTGGATGTGTTTATATAATACACATCCTAACCCAGGTAATGACTGTAAGCATTTATGTCACTTGGTTGCATAGTAAAAAGGTATTGAAAAACCATTTAAGTTATATATTGACATAATGTAGTCATATAATGTTTTAATAACAAAGTTTATAGGGTTCATCCCCTTATAAATTATTGTTGTTAAATGATAGAACATTAGAGACAAACTTTATGCTAGGTGACCCACTAATCAAAGACATGACACATAAAGCTTTTCATATGGTTGTTGTCATTACGATGTCTTAGATTAGTGGGAGTCTCTTCTATTCTATGTTCTATACTTCTGTTTTGATATCGATACAGACTTTATGTTATGATTTTCTGCAGAAATAAAGTTTATGAGGTTATTTTGGTTATAACCATTTCTGTATCATTTTATGCAAATATTGAATTTGCAAACTTCAGTTTGATCTCACTAAAGTTTTCAGTTGGACCAGTTGGAAATAGACATGATTTAGAGATCACATCACATGAAATTTCCATGCCACTCATCCATATCGATCTATGTCATCAAGTGCATTGATATGGTGGTCGTCGGGGTTCCGTCACATTATACGTCAGTGACGACAGCCGCGGTGGTCCCATTATTAATGTATGAGGTGGACCAGATTGTAAAGTTGAAATCTAAAGATAAATAGCATTCGGACGCGCGCCTAAAGAATTATGGTATAATTATTAAGATATGTAGCCCAAGTGGGAGATTGTTGGAATATTTTATTATTTAATTATATTTCGATATCAATATGTGGGCAAATATCGTAATAATAATTATATTAGCTATTTATCAATTTGGAGCCTTAATTGATTAGTGATCAATTTAAGTAATAAGGCTAATTAGATTTCTATTTAGATAATTAATTAATTGATATGGACTCAATATGGGTGGATGTCCGGATGGCCCATTAACGGAATAATGGGAAACCCTAATGGCCATCAAATATAAAAGAGGCTATGGTCCCCAATACACCGTACAATTGCAAAACCGCTCTTCTCCCCATCTGAAGCGCATAAAGGCATAAGGGTACAGGTTGAGGAAGAACCAAAATCAGCCGCCGCTGACCTTGCTGTTGTTTTCAGATTGCTGCTGCCGGAAAACTCCTTTGTCATGGATCCAGGTATTCCTATGACCTTGAACTTTGAATTTCAATAAATCAAACATGTTGTTTCTGATCATAAACGTGTGTTCAATACTTGCTTCCGCTGATAATTGATAATTTAAATAAATTGAACCTGTTTATGAAATTGAATATCTAACCGAATATGCATATTGACGAACCAATATCAATGTTACATCTAATGTGACCCTTAAGGTTTAAAATAATTGTTCTCCTGAACTTAGTCATATTTTTCTAGTTGATGTCTTAGACGACGTTACTTGTCCTCAATCTCATGCATGATCAAAAAAGGTAAAATTGTGACCGAAAATTACATCTAGGTTTTGTTTGGTAAAAAAATAATGAATAGCTTATAAGATAGCTTATAGAGACGAGCTTATAGTGGATATCTAATAAACTTACTTATAACTGATAATGAATAAACTAACTGATTGAATTTATAGTGTTTGATAAAATTGACAGCTGAACCAACTTATAAATATGAAATGACATATTAAATTAATATTTATTTTTTTTTCAATTAAGATTACAAGGGTAAAATTGGAATAAATAACGATAAGTTATAAACTTTAAACCATTAACTACTTGAATTAACATATCAAAAAACGCTATAAGTTACTGAAAAACTATGGACTAATAAAAATAAACTATTATTTCATAATAAAGTGAAAAAGTAACCAAACAAATTGTTTTTAATCAAATGAGCTCATAAGACATAGGGTGTGTTGATATGCTTACAAATGAAAGACTTGATATGACAACTTCAGTTGTACAATGTTTGATTTGTAAAACTGTTTCAGAGACAGACAAACTGGAGGCAAGAGACAAGATAAAAAGTAAAAACTGAAATTTTGTCCCTCACTAAGCTCATAAGACATATGGTAAACAAATACAAATATATTCCCTCTGTTTAGAATGAACTTCGTTTAAGATTTTTATACGCATATCTACTACTACAATGAGAAAATTGATTACTACCAAATTTCCTTAATTACTCTCAATTAGACTCACTAAATCACTAAATTCATGGGCTTAAATATCATTTTCTCCCACTATTCATATTCTATAACTTCCCATCAGGCTAATTAATATACACTTACATATCTTCATTTTCCAATACACTTTTTATTCTATCAAAGTACCTTTTATTTTTCCCACTAATACCTTTAACACAAAGTTCACATTATTGCTCTGATTAGTTCATATCCATCACAACTACCTATTCCTTATGTCAAAGTTCTTCTGCAACATTGGTGGAATTCTCTACAATCTACACTGCATTTAATTCATGTATTTCATAACAAAACTGGACCAGCTCTTAAGGTTTCACTTTTGGTTTTTTTAATTATCCAAACTAGCACATGAATGTTGTTACATTACCCTGATTTCATTCATCCGATTTAGTGAATGCTCTTTTTCCATAAACAAAGAAACAAACAAACTAAAATTATGATGGTGGACGCGTGGAAAGTTTTTAGAAGAAGTCAGGTGAATGGTGTGTGATTATGATATTAATCCTAGCCAATGTTTTAAAGTAAAATAACGAGAAAGATATTTATACAATCATTTTGTGACAACTTTTTGAATAATCTTTTTTTTTGATGTAATTATTGAACAAAAACGGTGAGAGAAATATATAAGCACATAAAATTTACAACGAGAACGGTGCTAACATTGAACGGTGTTTTACATATAAAATAAAAAGTTATTTAATAAAAACACTACATTAATTTTGATTTTGAAATAGTCATGAGTTTTCAAAGTTTTATCATATTGATTTTCTCGTATATGTACATAAATTATTTTTTTCGCATATATAAGAAAAAAAAATTCACAACTAACGCTATTCAACTATTTAACAAATTTTTCTATATACAAGATAAAAATATTTAATAAAAATATTACATTAATACTGATAATTTTTATTTAATATTTTTAAACATTCAACAATATTAACAATCAAATTATTTTATATATAATTATTGCAATGTTACGTGACCCGTGCAAAAGCACGGGTCTTTTACTAGTTAAATGTAAAGTAAAAGCAATGTTTTAGGAGTAATTATCCCTATCAACTATTAACAAACTCCTGCAACAACATGAGTCATACAAACATATTTTATTAAACAATTATATGTTGTCATGTCCAGAGTTACTTCAAAAAAAAATTAAAGATATTGTTAATCGATGAAGAAGACAAATATACAAATGCTACTCATATAATGTAGTTTACAAAAGAAAAAATGTGTTCAAGAATGTTCATTGGTTAATATTCTTTTGCTCAAAAAAAAGAATACTTATTATTTCATTAGAAAAATAATTATACGGAGCATTTTACCAAAAAATATAAACAAATACGTGAAACACAAATTATACGTATCGAAGCGCTTTGTTTTTTTTCCCTAAACCCTGAACCTCCACACTGTGGTAGCAGTATAATTTCTTTTTCATTCATAAAAAAAATTGAGTTTAGGTTTAAAAATGGGTAGTAGGTCTGCAAAGAAATCTAAAAAAATGCAAAAAAGTGACAGTGATTTCGATGAATACGATGATGATTATATGTCCTATAACGAGGTAGCAATTTATTCACTGTTCCAATTTTTTGTTATTTAGTTGTTTTATTTTTTGAATTTTGATTTTTGTGATGGTGTAGGTTAATGATGATAGCGAGTTGGAGGAGGAGGAGGAGGAGGTAGAAGATGGAGAGGATGAGGGAAGTGATGAGGAAGAGGAAGATGAGGGACAAGAGGAAAGTGGATGGAAAGATGATGAAATGGAACAACTTGAGAAAGAGTATAGGGATCTTCATCACCAAGAGCAGGAGCTGTAAGTTTCTAACTGATACATACGATTTTGTTTTTATTGTAGATGTCATTTTAATTTATATTGTTAGCTAGCCGTAAGATTGACGATGTTGTATTGTATGAGACAAAGTGTTGGGCTGTAAAGAACCCACATGGAAATAAGTTAACTGTAGTAGAGACGAGGATGTTGCGTTGGATGTGTAGTAAGACTAGGCAGGATAAGATTAGAAATGACAACATTAGAGCGAAAGAGAGAGTTGGGGTAGCATATATAATAGAAAAGATGGTGAAACTAGGCTTAAGTGGGTTTGGCATGTAGATAGAAGACTTGTGGATTATGTAGTAAGGAGAGTAGATCAGATGGAGGGTAGACAAATCACTAGAGCCAGAGGAAGACCTAGAAAAACTATTAAGAAAGATCTAGAGATTAATGAGTTAGATAGATAGAAATATGTTATATGATAGATAATTACGGTGTTGTTTTAATCCATGTGGTTAACCCCACTTAGTGGGATAAGACTTGGTTGTTATTGTTGTTAGCTAGCTTTGAAACACTGACAATGACACAAAATCGCACACTAACATGTACACACCGTAATTTATGAAAATGGAAGCGATTGAATGTAACCTCATGCGTTGGTTTCGGACACTGACACATGTCAGACACCGAAAATTGCTTTTAAAACGAAGTGTTGGTGCTTCATAGCTAGCTATTGCTAGATTTATAGTTGCATTTGCAAATACAAGTACGTGCTCGGTACGGGTGCTTCACCATTTTACAAGTATCAATGCTCCAGAGCTCCAGAGCTACATACATTCTATGTAGCACCTGCAATTTAGATTTAGGGAGTGTTTGGTGTCTGTTCGAGACTTGTTGGTGTCTGATACAACTTATGGTTACATCCAATCAATTCCATTTTCTTAAATTATTAACAGTGTTTATGTGTCACTATTAGTGTTGCTGTTTGGTGTCCATGCATGTTTGTGTTAGGGGTTCATACCCTACAATAGACCCATAATGTGTCCGACCCTTCCTTGCCTTGTCATGGTGGGAGCTTTCTACTACTTGATCTTGCTTTATTGCTAGATTCAAAGTTTAAGAATTATGTTATTGTATATTTTGGACTTGTTTCAGTTGAAGACTTTGTTCCTGGTTTAAGTTTTACTTGTTTTACTGGTTCTATTTGTGTTCAGCAAAAGTTTAATTTGCATTAAATATATTTTTTTCTTAAATACTCTGCATAAGTTAATTTGTTTCTTTTTCTCCTACCACTAGGCACTAATCTAATTTAAATCATACCCTTGGACTATCTAATTAGTACCAATTTAGTTTATTATTGTTGTCTCGTATCATTTATCAATAACACTGTCCTTTTTGACCGAGAGTCCTTGCTTCTGTTAACATTGAGCATTGCATAATATCTGCATGACGTTGCTTTCACATTAATGTGGAATGATACATTGGTTGCCATGCAATATGTTAATGTGAGAAATCTGGTCTGCATTTAGCCTGATGGCTTATGAATAATGTTACTAGCTGTTGTTATAGAGGAATTGGGTTACAGTGAACTTATTGTATTATTTCCTTTGCTTAATCTATGAAATATGAGAAGTTTATCTCTTTGACCTCAGAAACACTTTGAAGAACTTGAAGCATCATAAGGATGAAGATCTCCTGAAAGGGCAAGCTGTGAAAACCCAGAAGGTGTGCTTTCTGTTTCATCATGGAGTAGACTTTTGTGTTTGGAGATTTTGTCACTTATTTAATCTTCTGTCTATTAATTTTTAACTCAGATAGAGATGTTGTCAATTGTAGCTTTCACGGCTGCTTTAGTATTAATTTTTGGTTTCTATTGCGAGTTTATAATTTCCGTAAAAAAATCGAGTTTATAATGATATCAAAATTTGTTTTGACTGAAGGCTCTCTGGTACAAAATTCTTGAGCTTAGATTCTTACTTCAGAAGCCATTCTCAAATTCAAATAGGCTACCCCAGGTATTTTCCTTCCCCACTTTTGTGATTCAATGGGATTTACTATTTTATCCATCTAATTGTCATGGCCAAACATGGTTAATTTTCTGCAGGAATCGATAAAAGAATCATTCTGTGAATCAGATGAGACAGTTAGAGTCGCATATGAAGATTTGATAACTTCTTCCAAGGAGACTTTGGATTCTATATTGGAACTTCAAGAGGTGTGGATTGTGTCAAAATCTAAATAAAAGAATGGTTATGTTGTTTCATTTCTATGTTTCTCTATGAGCTAGTTTGGATGAACTTCTCAACAAACACCTTTGAAATGATAAATATGATAATAATCTTACAATAACTGAGTCATTTAGAAATAGCTTCTCATCTAAGTTGCATGAGCTATTGTGTCTCAATTTTTTCTGAATCTCTAATAAATATGCTAATAATCATACATAACAGAGTTATTTTAAAAGTAGCATCTCGTCCAAGTTGAATGAACTATTGCATTTCAATTTTTTCTAAAGCTCTCTTTTAATTTCAGTCCTAACATCTATAACCTTATAAGATTTTTTTTGTAAGTGAAGAACCATAAACTTATTCTAACTGAGAAGCTCGCATAAGCTAGAAATTCATTTAAATCAGGTCCATGTCATGTCGTATGAAGACTATGAAGTCAGTATTTTGTTTTATTCAATCTCCTCTAATTTATTAGTAAGTGATTCTCTGTATATGTAAAAGATTCATTCTTCAGTGATCTTTTTTTCGTGTTCCAGGCTCTGATCGCAAAGAATCCATCAGTTGTTCAAGCCAGTAATGGTGATTTCTTCATGTTCTTATTTCCCAATCTCTGTCTTTTATGTTTGTGCCATGTCTTTGTAGTTACTATTGAGAGTTATCTATAGATTATTCTGTCTAAGCAATGGTAATACTCGTACCACAGTTGCTTTAGGAATGTGGAAGGGATTTATATTTTCCCCCCCTTTTATATAGTTGTTATAATATGGACCATGCTTTGCTTCTATTTTGGGGTCATGTACTTGAAGCATACAGGAACTTACCCATTTTGAAGATTTTCATGAGATGTCGACATGTTTCTTTTGTCATTGATATATCATACTGTTTAGCCAGATTTATCTAGTATGGTAGAGCCCATTTGCTATTCTAGCTGAAAAGGGTTGCAAGAATGGAGAGAAGGAAACGTTGGGTGTATGTCATGAGCCTGTCATAAGTTGAAAATTATGATTTTTGTGTCAGGGAAGAACTATTATAGGAAAGGTTATCTGTCTATATGGTTAATCTATACCATTTACTTTACTGTGATTGAAAGCAGATGGAGAAATATGAAACCTAACATGAAGAGTCCACCAAAACTCCTCTAGCTTTAAGCAATCTTTTAATTCATTTTAGATATATTGCAAGTTTAAGTCACTTTGTCAAATCTCAATGCCTTAAATGCTGCTGAGGTGAAGATTCATATAATAATTGTATGGTGAGTAGAGTAGAGGACTGAAAGTGTCCATGTAGGCCTAAGGATTCATATATTGATTGTACAGCGGGGAGTCGAGAACTGGCAAACTGTTCTTTATATAGGCCTCTAGTTAATATTAGATCAAACTATGATGAATTCTGTGTCTATTTTCCTTCTTTTTATCATCTGTTGGCACACGTAGAAATAACACTATCCAAACTTGCCAACATTGATTTGTGCTAGATATGATATTGTTCTAATGTTACTTTCAAATTCCAAAGTTAATAAACTTTCTTTTAATAACTTTAAGACAAGATTGTTGAGAACATTGATTTGTGCCGGATATGATAAACGTTCTAATGTGACTTCACTCTTCAAAAGTAACCAAAATTTCCTTTGTTTTAATAAACTCTAAGACAGCTTTGTTGAAAACATTGATTTGTGCTGGAGATGATGAAGTTCTAATGTTCTAATGTGTGACGTTTAACTTCCAAAGTAACTAAATTTTCGTTTCTTTTAATGAAGGTTCAGAAAGGTCGTCAAAAGATTTAGAAGTTTCTAACAATTTAGATGACAATCTTGATCAAGAGTGGTCACAGATTTCTCGGATGCACAACAGGTATGTTCATAACATTCTAACTGCCCTATTTTGTGATAGGCATTCATTTTCTTGAATATTGCATTTTTTATACTTATATCTCTAGTTTCATGCTATGAAGCACAGACACCGGATATGACACTGACACCGGTAATAATTTGAAAAAAATGGCATAATTGAATGTAATCACATGTGTCGTCGGTGTCAGACACTAGATACAACTTCTATCAAAAGTGTCGGTGCTACAGAGGTATCATGAACCTTATCTTTGTGTCAATTATGCTTGTAACTTATCCATGCCGCAGCTTTTGCACTTTAGCTGCATTTCTATCTTAAAAATGTGCTGTTCTTTTTACCTGTCTGCTTGACTGATGCTATTGACAATTGTATCTTGCAGTATGGCAACTTTCAGGGACAAGTCAATCAACAAATGGCAGAGGATGACACAAGTGACAACCGGTGCTGCTGCAATTAAGGGAAAATTGCATGCTTTTAATCAGGTAAAGTTCTGTGACTGGACTGTGAATTTTTACTATGTGACAAGCCAATTATTTTACTCCTGATTTGTTTCCTGTTGCAGGATATCAGCCATCAAGTTGCTGCTTATATGAGAGATCCCAGTAGAATGATCAAGCAGATGCAACTGAGAAGATCAGCTATTAAAATATTTGGACCAGTAAGTCAGTTTTAATCTTAGTTGCCTGAAAACTGTAAGAAGCTGATTTATAACCATTTGTCATTGACACTTACTGGCTTATGTCTCCAGGTTGCCGAGGTTAATGATAGCTCTAATGAACTGGTAAGCCTTGTACATTACTAAAGTTTGCGTTTAATTTTGTAATAACTTATGTGCTAGGTGTTCAACAAGTAATATCTTTTGTAAGATGATAGCATGTTGCCCAGCTTTAGGTCTTGAATTTTATACCTTAATATTTTCAGTATTTTACTATGGTACAGCACTAGTGATAAAAATAATGTAATTTCCAGAAATTATTGGTCTAGTGAAATTAATACTTGTTTGTTAGTATGTAAATTTCAGTTGGTGCTATGTAGAGCTACTGTGATTATTAGTCTTCAAATAGGTACTTGAGTTTGTCTTGTAACATTGGGCTGTTGTCATATATTGTCAAGTCCTTTTTTCCCTTCACACCGTCCCTCGTTATACTCCTAATTTTTTTTGTCATTTCAGTTTTCAACATCATAGTTTTGAATTTAATTGTGCTCAGGAAACACATGCTGATGGTGATCCTGAACTTCTGGACGATTCTGAATTTTATCAGCAATTATTGAAAGAATTTTTTGAGACAATTGATCCTTCATCATCAGGTAAACAATTTCTTTTTGGTTGACTAATTTTAGCAACACTCACTTAACACTCTTTTCAAAACCCAATTTTTTATTTGGTTAAGTTCATGTAGGTTGCACCACTTCGAGAATAATTTCATCTTAAAGTTGTGGGGTCCAAATAAATTTCACATAATTAGAAAGGAATGTTGAAAATATAATGTTAGAATGAGTGTTGGTAGCACTTTTTAACACTTGGATTGTTTAATTGTCCAGTATTTCCTCATTCTACTACCATTCTCAAACTATCAGCTCAATATTTTCAAAGGCTAGAATTTAGCTGTGCTGTTTTTTTTTTCATCATAATCTAATTGTCAGTTATCTTTCTTGAAATAAGAATTTTTAGCATGTATGAGAGTCCATTTTCTCATTTTTGGCTATTTCATTTGAACAGAGAAAGCATTCTATGCTTTGAAGCGAATGCAAACCAAAAAAAGAAAAATTGTTGATCGTCGTGCCTCAAAAAGTCGCAAGATAAGGTACAAAATGATCACGACAAATTTCCTTTTTCTATCATTGTCATATATATCTTGCATTTAAGAACTGAATAAGTTTTTGAATGACTTGTTATTGAAGGTATAATGTTCATGAAAAGATAGTAAACTTTATGGCTCCTCGACCGGCAAATCTTCCTCCCATGGCGCCAATGCTATTTGATGATCTGTTTGGATTGAAGACTCAAAGATCATCTGCTGCAGCCTCATAATCACGGTTGGCTGTGAAGCATAAAGTTTTGGCATATTACTCAGTATATGTTGTACTAATCAGCCTCCAATATGATGTTGAATATCGAGGAATTTAACTTTTCTCTTACGAGCCAATTTTGCTGTAAATCTATTTGGAAATAGACATGTGAAATATACAATTTAGCTTAAGATTGGACAAAATGTTTGTTTACTAATGCACTAAGAACAACCTGGAGGATCTTTCTTAATATTGTTCCATTAATAGATATTTCTATGCTTTATAGTTTTTAGCCTTAGCCCTTTGATTTTCAAGGGATAGAGTATGGACTAATTCAGAGTTTGATTGGGAAGTAAAATCAGATTAATGTTTGTTTCAATTAGAGATCAAATTATTTGAATTACCACATAATTTGATCTTTGCTAAATTACATTAATTATTTGTGTCTGAGTGCTTGATTTAATAACAAATGAAACTTATGCAGGTAGTAATACATCCAATTTTTTTGAGTAAATGGTCATTTTGGTCCCTGACTCTGCACTTCGCTGTCACAAAGGTCCATGACTAAGGATTAAATACAAAGTAGTCCATGAAGGTGCACTTCTGTTATCAGTTTAGTCCATGACGTAAAAAACTTATGTTAACTGATGAGCGTGCATGAGGTGTCATAGGAACTATAGTGAAAGTAGAAAATTGTCACTTTGGTCCATGAACCGAAAATCAATATTCCCAAATTGAATTTCAAATTCCTAAATCCTGATTTAATCCCCAAATCCTTAGATCTCTAAATCCCTAAATCTCATCTAACGTCAGAGACTAAACTGATAACGCAAGATATATATGACAATGGTAGAAAAAGGAAATTTGTTGTAGATCTAGGTTTTTTTCTTCTTTATTTCACCGTCTCATTGTGGCGTTGTGTTGTTCGTCGTCTTGTGCATCATTATTTGATTTTCAGTCTTGTTGTGGTGTTCATTTGGTTCCTTTTGAAAAATCGGCTATTCAATTAATGATTTTGTCGTTGTATGCTATTAACTTTGATGATGTGAGTTTGTTATGTGATTCAATCTTATTGATTTTAGCGAGGTTGAATGATGTGCTCTATCAATATAAATGAATGAATATCGTTTTGTTTTTGTAAAAAAAGGCAATTGAGCTCAAGTGCTTAACGAGCTTCACCACATACGGATTGTTTAGGAGAAAGCGAGTTCGATTTCTAGGTGGAACAATTATTGGACAAGCTTTACTTATCATCATTACTTTTTGTGTGTTTTTTAACTACATAATCCATTTCTCCTTTAATTGAAATCACTTTGGTAAAAAATTGAAATAGAAAGGGATTTGGCTCCACCTCCTTTTTTGCTACACCACAAACCGGATGCCATTCACCAGCGATACGTCCCCTTCATAGTGTGAACCCTAATCGGCCTCTCGGTGAGGAAACAACCAAATTTGAGTTGCTTTCGGTTAGGCTTCTTCATCAGCGATTATATCGAGTTATTCTTCCTCAGCTTCAATTGATAAGCAATTGAGAGAAAGTGATGAACGGTTGGTAGAGATACAGGAAGAGTAAAGAAATAAAAAAGCCAACTTCTCACTAAAGAGAGAGAGACTTCTCATTTCTCACTATTGGAGAGAAAACCCTAGCAGACTTAATTTATGTATATCACTTCTTCTATACACTACCATAATGAGTTATATGACCTTAATAACTTAAATATATAAATATTTGAATTTGATGGTAAATTAGTGAGAATGAATTACTATAGTATTTGATAATCTATGCGCATTGAACCTTTCATTGTTCTAGTACGAGTTGATTTTTTATTTTTTTTCAAATAGCGACAATTCAAACTAAAAAATTGTTCTATAAAAGAAAGATTATTAAAGAACTGACAACAAGTGAAAGACATAGACCAGGCATGATAACCTTGATGAGTTATCAAATCCTCACAACGAATCATTATTGAGATAAATTATATTCCAATCTATACATAAAAATAGTCCAATATGCTTTCAGTAGTGTAATTTATGAATAAGACACAAGTGTAAGTTTCACAATTATACTATTCTTGTGTATGTGTCCATGAAAAACTTACACCATTGCCATAATATAATTGTTTTTTAATTAATTACCGCAATGTTATGCAAGACATGCAAATACAAGAGTCTTTACCATCATTACTTCCTGTGCGTTAGGGTAAATTAAAGGGATTGAGTTCCTTGTGTCAGATTTTTCCATCGCATGATTCACTTCTTTTTTGCTTTACTCACAATCGCTATAATAAGGAATATGTTCATAAGATGCATAGACTTATGTATAGTTTTTCTAAATTGCAAAAATTTTAAAACAAAAAGGAATTATAGGAGGATAAATTAAAAGGGACGAAGTAAGGCATCGTTTGGCCTGACTTTTTTATCGTCCAAAAGCTACTTTAAAACAAAGTTAAAATTACGGATTTTAAGAAAGAAGTTAAAGTTGTTTTGTTACTTTATTTTTTTTTTTTAGTTTTAAAGCTATTTTTAAGTTAAAAATTGTTTGGCAAAATATTGTACAAATATATAATAAATAAAAAATGTTAAAATATTTTTTGAAGAGAAAAAATGTTTAAAATATTTTTTTAATAAATACTTAATAGATATGGTGATTGACCTACCTTCTCCTTAAAATTGTAGAGAAATAGAAAAAAACGGGGCAAACGATACCTAAGTACTTTGGATTAGATTCTTCCATTAGAGGTACTTGATTTTCCATTCCTTTTTGCAATCCTAGAGAGTGAAAGCTTCCGGTAAATTAATATTGCTTGAGGGATAACCTATTAGGGCTTATATACTGTTTGTGGTAACTAACATCACAAGATAAGTGATGATATTTTTCAGAGCTGTTGTTTGTTACGAAATAAAAAATAACTGATTTTTTGGACAAAAAAAAAATCAAAATTTGTTTTTGAAATTTTTATAGAGAAAATAAGTGATTTTGATATTTAATAATTTAGATATTATTGTTCAAAGATTTTATAAAAAGAAATTATATTTTTTTGAAGGAAGTTATTTCGTTTGTTTATCATAATAAAAAACCACTATTTTAATTGATTTTTAACTTGTTTTGATACAATTATATAACAGTGATATTTTCATTAGAAATTACTTACTATGAAAGACACTAAAAATATAGAAATACGAGGATAATATTGGAATCTTGTTTTTTTATACACATCTTTATCCAAAAATATCTCTATTATTTTCTCTTCTCTAAAACAAAATATTTTATGAGAAGCTACTCATAATAAATTCTTATTTGAAGCCATTTTCTGATTTATTTTATTTAGATTCGGACTATTTCTAAAAAAGATGTAAGAAACGGATGCAATACTTTAAAAGTTAGTTTTTTTTTTCTAAAAAGTGAGGTTTTTTTAGCTAAGAGAAAACTATAACAAACGAGCCCTTAATTATGCTAATTATTATTTGACAATTTTTTTAAAATTAAATATACATTTATGAAAATAACAAACAACGAAAATTATATAACTAACTCAATTTAATGAACCAACACATTAGTAAAATTAGGGATAATTTTTTTTAAAATAACTAACTCACTACAAGAAATTTGAAAATTTCCTACAAATTTTTCCAGGGAAACCGGTTTTCTCGCAAACTACATTTGTTACCGAGGAAATATTCCTCGCAAGCCATTTGGAAGAAAAGCATTTGTTGAAGTTGTGGGAACCCATTTGCTATATAGTGCGAATCACTATCTCACGAAATTTCACAAAGTGAAAAATTGCTACTTTCTCTGATGCAACTTTACCGGAGATTAAAATTAATTAAATAAAACATACATCACCTTTATAATACAAACACAAAACTCAATTATACTCTCGTGTTATGCTATATAAATGATAAAGTAGGTAAGTTAGAAATCAACTACATCTTTTGCATGAATCTGCTTCAAAATAATCAATTGAAGAAAATTGTGATAGTTAGGGAGAAGCCGACAAAATAGGTACACCATATAGTTTTTTTTTTTAGAAGGGGTAGAGTATATAGTTGTTCATAGATATAACCATGGTTGAATTTCAGCTTCAATGCTTCTACAAAGTTGTTTCTGCTAGTTCGTGAAATTTTTGTGGTTACTTTATATATGAAATTATTAAATAAATAATTAATTTTTGCATATGTATATAGAAAAAGACTACCAACAAAAAGTAATGGGTGGGAGTAATTTTTACTAACAACAATTTATAGATTAATTTGGAAAACATCAGACTTTGGGTGATATCTGATAAAGTGTAATATTTAGGCCATTTTGCTTTTTTTTTTTTTTTTGTGTGTGTGTGTGTGTGTGTGTGGGGGGGGGGGGGGGGGGGGGGGGGGCTGGGGTCCATGTCTTTTTTATTTTCTCTTTTTTTTTTTTTCCATTTCATCAATGTTGAAAATTTTTGGTTTCACATGGATAGAATAAAGTGATAAAGAGATATCCTAAGTGAAGCAAAACTGTCAGAGTTCATTTCTTACTATAGGATTTGAAATGTGTTAAAGAGTCTCACATTTTATGACAGATTGCATGAGCAAATAACACATTACATAAAACAAGTGACATATTTTCTTAACCTAACAGTCAAGGACGAAGCCAGAAATTAATCTTAGGGGGACCAGTTGAAAGTATGATTTAGTGAAGAAAAAAAAAGAATGCTTAAATGCACAATATTTACAAGATATATTCAAAATTACAAGAAATTTCAAGAATATAAGAAAGATGAATGTCTTGAGGCTTACCTGAGAATGAAGAGCTAAAGCAAAATTTGAATATATAGCAGCATAAGAAAATGTGAAACAAAAATACAATCGTGTGAGGATGAATTCAAGATGAAATCGCAACCAATAAATCATTGGTAGTGCGCAACCAAAATTGCAGACAATGATTCAATCTTTTTAAATGAAGTTACAATGAGGAATCATATATTGGAAGTCTAGTTAAGGATTAATTAGGGTTATTCTATAAATTTCGGAAAAAACCTCACTTTCTTTTTCGCTGTTGTCAAGGATTCTAGTTAAGTATCAATGCAATTAAGCCTAGAAACGCACGTGTTTAAGACCAAATATATTGAGTAAAAAAAAAAAGAACCATTATATATATGATATAAAGTTCCCGAAAAATATATATACCAAAAATATTTGCATACTAGTATAACTTTTTTTTTTAAAAAAAAAGTTCGAGGGGATTGCGGTCTCTACTTTCCCCCTTCTAGCTAGCTCCATCCCTAGTAATAGTTGATAGGAGACTTCGATAAAGAAATCAACGATGTAGGTAATGGAACCAACAATGTTCCGAGGTCTCAACAAGGGTGATGACGACTCAACGACAATGATGAGAGCTGGGTAGCTAGAGACAATGAGGTGAGCATGAGAAGAGACACTACAAGAAAATATACGATTTTCCTATAATTTTACCGAGGAAATTAGTTTCGTCGGAAAGCATATTTGTTACTGACGAAAAATTCGTCGGAAAACACCCATGTGGTCCCTCATGTCCAGAAACATGCACGTGGCAAGCTTTGACTGGGTGATGTTTACCGACAAAACAATTTCTAGGAAAGCACTGGGGACCACACGCATAAAGCCTGCAAACTAGAGTGCGTGTTTGAATTTTATTGGTGGTGTTTATCGACGAATATTTTGCTCGAAAAACATTGGGGACCACACACACAAAAGCCTGCATACTAGAACGCGTGACAATGTTTGATTGGCTGGGTTGTTACCGACGAATTTTTTCGTCAGAAAACACCACATAGCCGTTGCAAAAATTGGACCGTTGGCAATATGACCGTTGCTTTCTTCTTTCATTCATTTCTATATATACTTTCTTCCCTTATTTCATTTCCATCCTTACTTTCATTTCCATACTTTCTTTCCTTATTCTCACTTAATCTCTTCTCTATTCTCATTCAATTCAAATCCATTCTTACCATTTTCTTCACTTATTCTCACTTAAATTTTCTAAATCAAATTTTATTTCTCATTATTATACTATTCTATATATATATATATATCTTCACTTATTCTCACTCATATCTTCTTAATCAAATTTGATTTTCCATTATTTACACTATTCTCCATCAGGTTTGTGTATATATTTAATTTTATTAATGTTATTTTTTTTTATAATAATTTAATTCAATTTTATATGTGTATGAATTTATATATTTTTAATGTAGTTTATTAAAATAAGTTACATTATTATTTTTTATAGTTTTGTTGGTTCCGATCCATTTTGAGGATGACGTTGCTAGTGTTGCTGCCTCCACTCCGTTCATCGACTTATATATTATTTGAGGTTGGTATATCTTTAACTTAGTTTAAATTAAATTGCTACAATGATATGATTGATAATTAAATTATTAGTCATTAGAAAAGTAGTTTGTTAAATTTAATTGTAATAAATAAAAATGTTAGTGGGATGAACTTCTTCAAAAAAAAAAATTTAGTCGGATTAAATTAAATTTCAACTTGTTAGAGTATGTTAGAGAGTATAATAAAAATATTAGTTATTAGAAACGTAGTTAGTAAAATTAAAAACGTATGTCATGACAAAATGATGTGTGAGAAACTGAAAATTGTTCAAGACGAGGGTTTATGGTTCAAGATGAGAGTTTGTTTTAAGGGTTTCAAGAGAAACAAGATGAAGGTTTTCTCTAGGTTTTGTGTGAGTAAGATGATGAATTTAGGGTATGTAGAAGGAAGACAATGGAGGGTTTCATTCAACAAGAAGATGAATGTATGGTTCTAGCTTTGCAAGGGGGTTCTAGGTTTCGTTCAAAGGGCTCCGAGAATGGAGGGTACTAGATGTATTTTTTATATTATAAGATATAGATAAATAACACTTTTTAAATTTGTCCAACCTTTAAGGGGTTTATCCCAACCCACGTAGACCATATATTTTATCCAACCTTCAAGGGGTTTATACCAACCTACATAGACCCTCTCTTTTGAAGTAGATAATATAGTCACAAGAAAGGGGGGGTTTGAATTGTGACCCTTTTTAAAATCTAATCCTGTACTTAAAAATTACTTCTCAAGTTGTTTCTTGGAAGAACAAAGTTAAACAGACTTCAGAACGTTCTGAAGTGTCAGTTGCAGAGTAAGATATTAAAATTCAGTGTTGTGTGTGTGATGTGTATGCAGTAATATAAAGAGTATAGGGAGAGAAGAAGGACACACAGAATTTTATAGTGGTTCACCCAATGTGGGTTAGTCCACTCCTCACAATCTTGTGAGAGTTTTCCACTATGATGCTTGAGATACCCTCTCAAATCCTGCACCTTACAATCTTGTCCACTTGGAACGGTTACAACCTGTATTCTCTAAGCCTCAGCAGGCTCTCAACCTTCTGTACTAAGTCACACCAGACTTTGTACTATGATACTCAACCTAGACTTTAATACCCTTAAAACTAGATGAGATTTGCTCTTTACAATTGATTGGAGAATTTAAGAAGTGAGGTTAAGAAGAGGACTTTCAGAAGAGGAGGGGGAGAGTTTATCTTTGACAAGATAAAGAGAATTGATTTACACTTAGAGTGATGATCAATTTGAGATGCTAAAGCTTCAAACACTTTGTAAATGTTTTCTTGTATGCTTTGCAATTGTGTGTATAATGCTGAGCCTTTCACTTCTATTTATAGAGTTGTTGGTCTCTTGTAACCGTTGGAGGGTGGCCAATGGTCTTGTGCCATGTGTCCTGGGCCCCACTGACTTTTACTTGAAAATCTGGGTGAACATTCTGACTTTCAGAATGTTGTTCTGTTCTTGAGAGTACTTCAGAATGTTGTTGCATTCTTGATGATATTCATCTGGGTTCATCATGTATGAATGAACATATGAATTTCTGGATTGCTGATGAACTCTTGTTTATGCGTGCAGTTTATCAGAATGTTGCTGTGCCAAGAGCTTTGCAAATCAGTCTTGGATTGTGTGCAGGAGAGAGGAAAGTGGAACCATCACTTCATGCCCATGCTTTAGGGGATTTTGCTGATCTGTAACAGTACCAACCCCTTAGGTGTCAAGATCTCATGGATTCTGACTTTGAGATTGTGATTTGGCTTTTTGCTTAACTTTTCCAACTGCTTTACTGTAGCTTGTCAGAATTGAAGCATGTGCTGTATTGAACATTCTGAACTTCAGAATATCCTTTTGTTTCACTTAGGATGACTTGTAAGACTACCATTTGATGTAATCAAATCCTAATAGTGAAACATAAATGAAGTGAGGTAGATTGATTATCTAGGATGATATTCCCTTTTGGAATATTCTTGTTAATTCAATGTTCATAGTCTTAAATGAACATTGAATATCCTTTTTGACATTCATTTTGTAGATGCCTTTATTGCTTGATAGATCCATGCAACTTTGTTTTTCTTGGACATTTATTTATGTCACGTGTGGTATGCATGTTCTTGAATTTCTGAGTTGGTGTATGAGTAGCTTTATTGCAAGGTTTCAGAACTTGTAAACAACCTTCTGAACTGCATATCAGCTTCTGAACAATGTTCAGCTTCTGATCAATATTGCTGCATCTGGACAGGATTTCACCTTCTGAACTGTGTTTCAGCTACTGATCTTCATTTTAGCTTCTGAACTAAGTTCAGCTTCTGAACTTCATTTTAGCTTCTGATCTGAGTCCAACGTTCTGAACTATGTCCAACATTCTGAACTGTGTTCAGCTTCTGAACTGAGTTCAACTTTCTGAACTATGACAAAGTTCTTTCTTTGATTCCTTGTATCTTGGTATGGTTTATCTCTTGTTCCTGTCTTAATTAAACACTCAAGAGCACAAGTTAAATACCAAGAAACTAATCAAAGTCCATTAATCCTTTAATCATTTAGGGTTTGTTATCTTTAAAATTAATTAGGGATTTTGCCTCAACATCTTTTATTTGAAGATTGCGACAAGGAGGACGGGTTGAGCAGACTGCAGACGTTTGTCTCTTTACTAAAGTTTCGGATCACCACAATAGGGTGGTTTGGCGGGTGAAGATTGTTTTCAAATATATATTTGTTTCTCCATGTCCACAAGAACCAACAATTAGTCTTGAAAATGCTCTTCCATCTCGCAATATTAGCACCTATTTCAAGTTTGATGAGGTTATTAAAAATCTAGCCCCTGCAATCAAAAGTGAGGAAATGAGCTATAAATTAGATGAAACTTGGTTGAGTCATACCTAAGTTGCGTAGACACAATCCCGAAGCACATGAATGGTGGTCTCATCTTCTCTCCCACATCTAGTACAAAATGGAGATATGCCCACTCCTCGTTTGCTTCTACGAAAACTGATATGGATGCGCTCTTGGACCACAAGCTAGATGAAAGTTTAGATATGATGAGGTCTTTTCCAGTCCCACAAAGATTTTTAACTCCCTCCAATGCATGAATATCTCCATGTTACAACCTAGAATATATGAATATCTCTCATGAGTATTAGTGCCTTCCAGACCTATGGCATTAGACCCATCCACGTCAATTGGGGTCGGTAAAGGAACCACTTGTTTCACATATTAGTTGGATAATCATCACGCACAGAAAGGGTAATATAAATGAAATTTTTGGAAGCTATGGTGAATAGCTTTCTCCTATAGGAATCCACTTATCCAGCCCAAAATTTGTTTGTCTTCCATCCGATATTTACCAAAATAGTTGGCGTTGTAAATCATTCCAAACTCTAGCCAAAGCTTTCCACAAGGGATAATCATCCGGTTGAGAGCTGCAAGAAACCAAAAAATCTCTATTTCTACCATACTTGCTAATAAGAACTCTGCACCATAGCTCATCTGGTTTGTTAATAAGGTTCCACATCATCTTCATTAGGAAAGCCTCATTTGAGGTCTCTTAAACCACAATCCACCACCATACTTAAGTTGACAACACACATCCCAATTCACCAAATGCACTTTACGACCCTTGATCATTGTCCCCCCATAATTTATGGGGCAATGATAATCTAAAAGTGAGTAAAGTATAAAAAGAAAAAACCAAGAGTTGTTATTATAACAAACTCATGATTTGTTACAATATACCTACAATATATGTCTTTAATTTGCTCATTTCGGAGGAGTCGAATCCTTTTTCTGTACACTACCCGAATGAGTTATAACTTATATGACATTAATAACTTACATATATAAATATTTGAATCTGATGGTAAATTAATGAGAATGAATTACTTTATGATGATTCGTATAGTATGGACAAAATTACGTCAAAAGTAGTCAGAATTTTTCTAACAAAAAAAACAGCTAGAATTTGATAATCTATGCCTTTTGTACCTTACATTATTCTAGTACGAGTTTTTTTTTTTTTTTTATGATATTCAAATAGCAACAATTCAAACTAAGACATTGTTCTATAAAAGAAATATTAATAAAGGACTGACAACATGGGAAAGAAAAAAAAGAGCATGATAACCTTGATGAGTTACCAAATCCGCACAACGAATAATTAGATATAAATAAAATTCCAATCTATACATAAAAATAATCCAATATCCTTTTAATAGTGTAAGTTATGAAAAAGAGATAAGTGCAAGTTATGTATAAAACAAAGATAATTGCCAAGAATGTTTTGATTCCTTCTGAGATAATTGCTATGAATTTCTTGATTTCTTCTGAGAATACAATATCTTCATTAGAGATCACTGTCCAGTTAGACTTGACAAGCCATGTTAATATGATGCCCCAAAAGATCGCAATGATGATAGCAGCAGTCCATGATAAATAACTAACTTCTATGACTGAACTTGCACTTGATAGTCCAAGCAAGAATAAGATCCCAAAGATGCTGCTATCAATAGGGCGCGATACCGTAATAGAAAATAGCATTACTTGAAAACAGGAAACAAGAATGACGACGAAGACCGCGAGGAGAACGTTATATTTTGCCATGAAATTACGATCATCTGATAAATTGTTTAGTATAGGGAAGATGACCAATATCATGAATAATGTCATTGAGCGCACGGCAATGTCTCTATATCTATTTGCCATTAAAAAAAATAAAATGTTCATAAGATCAGATTATATACATATATTAGTTTATGAGTTTTTGTATGCTTCAAGAAATTAAAAGCAAAAAAGATTATTAGAATTGCGTTGGGGTAAATTAAAGGGATTGAGTACCTTGTGTCATGTTCTTCCGTGACATGAATCACTTCTTTCATGCCTTTTTCACAATCCCTGTAATAAAGAATATGTTCATGAGATGCATATAGACTTATATTTTAGTTTTTCTGAATTGCAAAAATTTAAAAGCAAAAAGGAATTATAGGAGGATAAATTAAATGCGACGAAGTAAGTACCTTGGATTAGATTCTTCCATTAGAGGTACTTGATTTTCCATTCTTTTTCCAGTCCTAAAGTAGAGAGAGCTTCCGGTAAATCAATATTGCTTGAGGACTAACCTATTAGGGCTTATATAATGTGTGTGGTAACTAACATCACTAGATAAGTGACCACGAATTTTGAAATAGTTAGTTATTAATCAATTAATAATTACGTGCTCACTTTGGGTTGGGTGGTATAAAAAAAGTATTATTTGATGATATTTTTCAGAGCTGTTGTTTGTTACGAAATAAAAAATAACTGATTTTTTGGACGAAAAAACAAAAATTGATTTTGATTTTTTTTTTTTTGAGAAAATAAGTGATTTTAATATTTAATAATTCAGATATTATTGTTCAAAGATTTTATAAAAAGAAGAAGTTTTTTTTTTTAAGGAAGTTATTTCGTTCTTGTGTTATCATAATTAAAAACCACTATTTTAATTGATTTTTAACTTGTTTGGATACAATTATATAACGATGATATTTTTATTAGAAAATTACTATGAAAGAAACTAAAAATATGGAAATACGAGTATAATATATGGAAATATGGTATAATCTTTATCCAAAAATATCTATATTTTTTTCTCTTCTCTAAAACAAAATATTTTTTTTTGAAAGAAAAACAATTTTTTTTGAGAAGCTACTCATAATTACTTCTTATTTGAAGCTATTTTCCTATTTATTTTATTTAGACTAGCAAAAAGATGGGCATTCACGTGCCCCTCTTTCCGCTCTTTTTATCGTGCTAACGTGTGTAAATTATGAACGGTATTTTATATGAAATATGAAATTTTGATTTTGATTAAAATTATTAGTACAAATATTTGTGACTTTCAAATTGTAACAAACCCAAAAAATCATGTTTATCTTTTTCATTGTAATTTAACAAATATAATATAAATCCTTATTTTTTTAATACCACCAACAATATAACATTAATATAGGAAAATTTGGTTAAGGGGATATTTCAAATTTTAATGGGATTTAATTTTTTAATTCAAATTTAAAATAATATTATTAAAGGATAAAATAGTAAATAAAATAGTCTAAATAAAGGGTATAATAGGTAATGGAATAGTTAGATCAATCTCATTTACTTTAAGCCTATTTTCTTTATATATAGTATGGATTCTGACTTTTTTAAAAAAATTCTAAGAAACGGATGCAATACTCTTAAAAGTTACTTTTTTTTAACTAAATGAAAACTCTAACAAATGAGCCCTTAATTAGGCTAATCATTATTTGCTTTTTATTTTTTAAATTAAATATACATTAATTAAAATAACATACAACGTAAATTATATCAAACTAACTAAATTTAATTTAATTAACTGACACATTAGTAAAATTAGGGATATATTTTTTTTTTAAAATAACTTACTCACTACAAGAAATATGAAAAATTCCCACGGATTTTTCCGAGTAATATTTCCTCGCAAACCACGCTTGTCACCTAGGAAATAGTCCTCGCAAACCATTTGGCAGAAAAGCACGGGTTGAAGTAGCAGGACCCATATGCTTACCGAGGAAAATTTCCTCGCTAAGCACACTTGCTAGTCAAGCGCGTGAAAGATGTAATGGGCCAGACAACTTTCTGAGGAATATTTCCTCGCAAACCACCCTTGGCTGACATGTGGAATTTTCTCTAAAACCAAGTACATGGATTTGTTACAAATGCATAGATGTTTTTAAAGGCGATTCGCTGAAGCATAGCGATGAAATATTTCGTCGAAAACTCTCCACGTGGAATTGCAAGTAGCCGTTTGACTTGCATGTGCGAATTGAAACACTATTGGATGATTGTTTACCGAGGAAACATTCCTCAAACTCTCCTTGACAAATTTAATATCACCGTTGCACACTCGATTCAAACTGTCTCACCATTTTCAAACATCAAATTTCTTACTCAAATTATATATAATAATAATAATAGAGAAATTTACAAAGAGGGAACCAAACCAAAACACTCTCATTAAGTGATAAGCCTATAGCATTGAATGCCATTTTTGTTCCTAGCAAATCTCTCCCTAACTTGCAAAGGGATTGAAGTCGAAAAAAAGAAATAACTCAGATATACTTGTGTTTGCTAAATCATCAACACATTGGTTTCCTTCCCCAAACACACACGAGAGACAAAGAAATGCATGCCCCTAGTTATGACCATATTATTGTTCCATGTGTGTCTTAATCTTCAAGGATTGAGGTAACCATTCTTAAAAGCAAAGATAAGGAGATGATAATCAATTTCCAGGCACAAATTATTCTATTATTGCTTGAGTTTGCGATCTTTCCAATTTTCTTTTAAATCTCTTAGTTTTACACCTTAGCATGTCTGATAAATATTTGGCAAGTGTACCAAAACTATCGAAGTAATAATAAAATTCGTATCCACAAGGACCGTTGTTAATTTCTACTCAGCAACTTCGTTAATGTAAATGATATATTAAATTGGGGGGTTTGCCCTAGACAGTTGGGTTGGTTGCATAAAAATAAGAAAAAACGCAATTAAAGTTGGTTTTGAAAATTAGGGTTACAAGTGATCAAGCATTCAAATCCTCTATTGCTCACTATAAAATAACTTGCCTCTCTTCTCTCTCAATGTTCACCTAGTTTTACGATGGATTAACCTAATAGTTTTGATCAATCTCTTGAGTCAAAACTCTTTCCTAAGTTATAATCTCTTAATCTCTTAAGTTGATTCCTAACATTGGAAGTGTTACTAGTTCGTTAATCCACAAGTCATAACTCTCAATCGTCTATCTCTAGCTTAATATGTTAAGTTAAACAACATTACTAGGTTAGAATTAACAGCTATGGCTAGTAGTCAATTATTTTCTAAGATCAATTCATACAATCATGAAGCTAGGGCTAGTAGTCATACATAATCATATAAAAGCATTAAGCATAAATAAAACTGAATAATATTAGGATTCCATTGATGTCAAAGAGAGTTCATAACAAATTACATGATTACAGCTCACAATAGATTCATATCATGGCTTAATCAAAAAGGGCTTAGCTACTCACAACTAAGACAATCAATAACAAAGGAATAATGAAACATACATAAATCGGAACCAACTATGAGTTGGTGTGAGATCCACGACGTGTTTCTAGGTCTCTGGCGGCCTCCTATGCTCAAAAGTCTCCTAAAAATTGAACGCTTGTTCTGAATTCGCACTTGGTTTTTATAGAGAAATTTCAGTTACTGTTCCAACGTGCCACGATTATTGTCCAACGTGCCACGTTACTGTTCCAACGTGCCACGATTTTTCCAGAATTGAAACAACCAAATTCTGACGCTCCTTCAGACGTGCCACGATACAGGTTCATCGTGGCACAATTTTTCCAGTAGCTGAAGCTTCCAAAGTCTTCCCCAGATTGTGAAAAACTTGCTCATTTCATAGCCATATGACCTCTTAACACTTCTGACAACTATCAACTTATTTCAACATGTAATTCATGAAAAAACTCTCTTAACTTTCTCAAAAAGGAATAAAAATAAACTAAAAACATGCGTATGACCTAGTGTCATCAATGCCCAATGGTTTGCGAATGGTATATGCCTTAAAATTGTAATGCACCAATACTTTCTACAACCGTGCATTGCAAAAATGTGATCCCCTCTCCCTAATTAGAGCCATCAGAGTGCAAAACTTGCTAAAGATGTTTTTCTTAAAAATTTCACTTCACTTTTAGCATCTCCTTTCAATGCACCTCATATACCCATTTGGTCACATAATCAATTGCTACCATACTATATTCATTACCACAAGGTGAAGGGAGTGGTCCTACAAAATGAATCCCTTAGTAATCAAAGTATTCTACTTCTAAAATATTCGTAAAGAGAATTTCATGTCGCTTTGAAATACTTCCCGATCAGCCAAAGCTTGAATCAGAGCCTCCAAGTCACTCTAATGGTGATTTTATGTTCCCTTCTCTATTCTCTCTCTAAAAACGAGTTTATGAGTGTAACGACATGTTCTGAATTCTGTTTACAACTATTTATATACAAATCAGAAAATAGTAGATTCTCCTTGCAAAATTTTTCCGCCTAGTGATCCTAGGTTTCTTCATATGGAGGTAAAAACAGCTATTCCAAAAGGTCACTAGCATCATATTACTTCGTTGGGTGAAATGTTGCTCTCTCAACAAATCTGCTCTTGTTTTTTCCCTAGAACTCCATGTAACTCCTTGCTTTGACTTTGCTTTTGGCTTGCCCAACGAATTGCGCAATCTTGGATATCTTGACATTCTGTTCAAATTCGCTTCCAGCTCCCTTCTCCTTTGCATATCAAATCTTCTAGCCCAGAACCCTTGGAATTCTCTGACATGGCTATTCTCTCCCAACGAATTGCCTATAATTCAGAGTCATCAGTCTTTTGTAATTTATCATCAAAGACCTACAAAAGTGAAAAGAAATAGATAGTAATAACTTATTGACCTAAGAATTATAAATATTATGTTTTTACATGAAATTTGGGGGTGGGGGTTACTTGGATTACTTTTGGTCACTGCTTTTAAGTCAGGTCATGTGTACCCTTCATATTTCTGAATCAGTTTTTGCAAAAATGTCCCAAAAAGTTAGAATTCTATGATTAATCATGAAATAAATTTGAATTTTTAAGCGCCAAAACATAAAAATTCATATTTAATTCATGTTTTGTTAAAAAGTTCTATTTTTTAGAAAGATTATTATAATATTCTAAACATGACTGTGAAAAAAATTCAAATTTTTTAATTATGAACATAAGTTGACTTAAAATCTTGGACCAAAAGTGGTGATGGAAAACTTTTGGGGGACTATAAGTTGAATAAAAATTTTAGGGGGGCTGAAACGAAAAAAGTTAGAATATTTATATGATCAAATTTACTTACTTCTCTCGCCTATATTTTGGTTGCAATGTGCTTATAAAAATTAGGCAAAAGCGACATATCAGAAGGCAAACCACCAAATCCTATCTCAACATCATGTGGTGGTGGTGGCGTTGGTGGTTGATCTTGTGGTGTTGCTGATGGGTAACGTGGTGGTGGCTTATGTGGGAGATTGTGATGCAACCTATCATGCTCCTTATATTTCTTTCAAGCTTGTGAACATGAAGCTTGAGAATCGTCCCTAAGCCTTCTACGACATCCCCGTTTAGGGAGATTAGTTGTAGCACACTCTTTGCATAGAAACATATGCAAGGTCGGCCTACCAAGTCTCAACCTACTAATGTTGTTAACCATATCTAAAACAATAAACATGACAATACAAAAAAAATTAATTATTCACAAATGGGTTGAAAGAAAGAATTTAGAGGAAGCACTACAACATTTTGATCCTACGACAACGCCAAAAACTGTTGCAAAAACCGAAAAAACCGTTTCGATTGGATACTAGAATGGTTTCTTGTCGTGGCAAACCGAGACATTGTCTTAACAATACACAACAATTTTGATCACAAACAGGAATAATGTTCAGAAATCCGTAGTATTAGATTCCTTTTTAAAACGGTTTTTGAAGCCTACCACTACAAAATTAGATAAGCGTTGCCTATGTGACTCTACCAGAACTGTTTTTTTACCTTCCAAAATTTAGGCGTTGTCCTAGAGTCAAAATGTTGTAGTGAAGGATAGTGAAAGAAAGGGTTTGAAACGAAAATGAAATGAATTTGCTCTGTTTGTGTATATAACACAAGAATATTAGGTTGTAAATTTCGAACTTGAGCGATTGGGAGTTACTCCCCGTGAGGTTTGGGAGTTACGATCTGAGCAGAGTATTTTTGGGATTACAGAGGGATTGTGAGAAAATGAGGGGGCCTAAAGGGTCAAATCAAAAGAGGTATATAAAGTCCTAAAACACTATCAGAAAAACTATTAGAAAAGTTTTAGAGATGAATGAGTTGAATCCAAGTATGGTTGATGATAGAACATTATTATGTAATTTTATACAGGTCGTCGACGTCACTTTATGAAATAAAGCTTGGTTGTTGTTGTTCCCCAATTAGACTTTTGAGCTGAGAAAATAAATATTTAAGATTTATAATAGAGATACCCAACCATCTAAAAACCAAAGACTACACCTTGAAATCCACTTCACAATAATGTACAAAAAAAAACTATTTGGAAGTTTCCTCGCATACATCGTAAATTGTACAAAAAAAAAAACTAAAGTTTAATGGTGATGGGTTCATAGTCCAAAACAACTTTGCACACACAACCAATCAAAATATTTAGAATCGTCACATCAATTAACGTTTTTAATTTATGTAACAATTTAGAATGTTTTGATTGATTATGTGTGCAAAGTTGTTTTGGACCGTCAACTCACCACCATTCAACTCAAAAAACTATTATTATTATTGTTCTTTTAATATTTTTCTTTCGTCTATCATGAAAGGCTAAAAAAATACAAATAATAATAAAAGGTTGAAAAATAAATGGACTAGCAATCTTATTGTCAACAAGATTTGCAAGTTAGATTACTTCAATGAGTTGAAGGGTCAAGTGTGACATATTGACGTACATACGAGGCATTTTATAATAATTTTAATTTTACAAATTGTTTCTTGTTACAAGTGATATATATATATATATATGTGTGTGTGTGTGTGTGTGTGTGTGTGTGTGTGTGTTTAATTTAAGTAAGTAGAGTACGGTGTTTTTTACATTATAAATTAGTCCTACAAAGATTTCGTTACTATTACAAACAAAGGATGGCAAATATGGCTAGAAATTTAAAGTTTATTTATGTTATGGTCCTCTTTCTTGCATTGTTTTTTGTTCTAACCAACGTCGACGGTAAGCACCCTTTTCTCATCATTTTCAAATTTTATTTATTTATTTTATACACAATATTTCATCATGTTTTATAGTAACATTCCTCTATACTTGTTTCACGTCACAGCATTTCCAATTTGCCACAAAGACACTGATTGTCCATATGACTTTTGTTCATTTCCTGATGTTGTGAGGTATATTGAGTGTTACTGCATTTAACAGTTAAGTTAAAAAAATGATTTTCTTCATTTTAAGCATTTAATTTTTTTTTTTGTTTAAAGAAAGCATTTAATTTTATTGGTATGTCATACTTGTGTGAGTCTTATAATTTTGCTTATATTTTTATTTATGTTTGTCTGACCTTTTGATTTCCTTACATGATAGGGTAAGAAGAGCAACACATGACAAGTCATTAGCACAAAACAACTTTTGTATCGTATATTATCCAACTCAAATAAATTAATGTAAACTTGTTACATTGACATTTATACAATATAATATTATTGAATGTATGTATCTATGTTTTTTTAAAGCAAAAATATATTGATAGGATTTAGACTAAAGTTATCAAGAATAAAATTTTAGTCACAAAAGCACCAACTTGCATACAACCTTATCAAGAATAATTGCTCTCCCATCCTAATACATGAGGAAATATTCATTGATTTTCTTTCAAGGTTAAGGATTATAATTTTCAAAAAGAACAAAATTTATATTTTTTGTCACAAAAGAGTTGATAAGTGATCACTCACTCACAAGTACGATTATTTGGCCAGGAAGTTTCACTCAAAATTAAAAATTGCGTTGATCCATATCCATAAAGCATACACATTAAGTAATTAGAAAGATTCAATAAAAATCAACAGAGTTAAATACAATGCCATATTTCAATATTTGTATAAAATTAATGTGCACACGACTCAAAGGTTAGGTCTCAAGTGATTCTAAAAGAATAAACATGTTTTCAAGGAATATGTGAAATTTCATTTTCATAAAGCAAATTGGCTCATATTCATGCTAACATTCGAGGACAACCACAAAATTGGATCTTGAAAAGATTACTTAAACCATGCAATTGAACTTTATTAAACCCGAACCTATATTATTCATTTCATATGCACTTTGTATTCACTAAAATTTGGACCATATGTTCATCATCACTAGATTTTCATTTAAACTTAAGGTATGAATATAAATTATTGAAAAAAATTTAAAATCATTGTTTAAGGCATGAATATAAATGATTGAAAAAATTTAAAATCACAAGATTTTCAATCCTTATTTTTTTTGTGTGCATATAACCTTCCCATCCCATTCAAGAAATTTGGATTGTCTTCAGTCCATACAAAGTATGCTACAACAAGTTCTTTCCAGCTTTATCCTACAAAACTAGGTCAAAATTGTCTAAAACATTAAACCCAAAAACCACTTTATTTAACCTTGATAGGTTCGTGTTTAATAAAATTTCTTAATTACCTCATCCAAACACACTCTTAGACTCATTTGAAAACTCTCTTAGCGATTTGAGTCATAGATAAAACCAAGATTTGTTTTTGCAAGAATTGCTTATCTAGCCCTGAATTTCTTAGCGAATATAACAAAAATCAGGTTTTCTGCACAAAAAAAAAAACACAATAACACCACACTTCGATTTTTACATTAAATTGGTTCTAGCATATGTTAAATTATGATATAAAACATAAATTCCAAAATAAAATTAAAAGGGAAAAAAAATTAAGTTGTCTTTCAATAAGCATTTGTTTAACATTTATTAGTTTGACGCATCATTGGATCCTAAGTAATATCCAAGTTAATTATTGTGGTGAGATTCTTTGTTTCACCACCCAAGCATAGGTTGATTTTTTGACCATTGATTGTCCAAGATTTCTTTGTTACTAGATACTCTAACTCAATTGCACCATATGATGCCACCTCTTTCAAAAGAAAAGGTGCTGACCGTTTTGATATCATTTTTCCTTGTAAAAATATTACCCTTGAATCAAACAATAATACTTGTTGACCTAGTTCAAATTGTCTTTTCAAGAATCTCCGATCACGAAATTTTTTAAACTTTTCCTTGTATTTCTTGGATGATTCATATGCATTATAATCACAGTTCTTCCAATTCATGTAGGTGAAGTTTTCTTTTTTCACTGGTTGCTTGCATATGAAAATTCAAAATCGTTAGTGCCTAAAATGCTCTGTGATTTTTTCACCGTGGGAGTTTTGAATGCAGTCGCGTTTGCGCACAATGTATCATGTAATTTCGTTGATCAATATTTCCTTGATGTTGATACTGTTTTCTCAAGGATTTTCTTGATTTGTCTACTAAACACTTCTACTTGGACATTGGTTTGCGAATGGTGTGGTGATGTACCTTTGTGCTTGAAACTATAATGTGTCAATACCATCCTAAATTTATGTATTGTAAAAGTGTGATCTTCATTCCTAAAATGTTGCAACCAAAATGTATTCATTGAACCTAGATAGGAGTGACCCAACATAATCAGTCCCCCAATAGTCAAATACTTCTACTTCTAGAATTTTCTACAGAGGCCTTCACAAACATCCTCGCAAAATTAAAGCTGATTTAGACATGTTAGCAAGCCATGGACTTTGCTGCTAAATGTGTATTGTTTTGCAATTTGTTGGGACGAAAAAGTAGGTACAATCATAAAGAGATTAAAAACAAAATTCGAAAGATTTACATGGATGAAAAACATATTTAACTCTGGATAATTTGGTTTTTGAACTTATCAAATAAATAAGAATGTTAGATGCAAACATATGAAGGTTCATAAATAATTTCTTAACTTCTGTATATATGTATACAGAAAAATACGAGTTAAGATCCTCCTTACTCGAAAATAGTGCTAAAAAAATGTATAAGGTGGAAAAATCTATCGATTAATTTATGTCTGATCTTCATTGTAATAATTGTATTAATCTAAAGACGTAGAAAGAAAATCTTATTTTCATTGTTTTCATGGTTTACTCTTCAATAACAATATAAAAAGGTTTAATATTTTGTGTTAAAAATATATAAAAATTACATATACAATTTCAACTAACACACAATACAACATATTTTATAGAAATTAAATTTGATTTTAGGATATTTTAAATTTAGGTATCATATCCTGCAAAAAGAAACAATGAAAGGCTACAAAAGAAATACAACTCATACTAATAATAGGTTGTTTTATAAAAAATAATAATAATAAATGGTTGATAAAAAAAATAGACTAACTCTTATTTGCCAACAAAATATGTATGCTAGATCACTTTAGTAGGGTAAAGTGTCAAGAGACATATTGAAATACTTGCGAGACATTTTATAAAAATTTCAATTTGACGAATGGTTTCTTGTAAAAAATGATTTTTATTTTTTAATTTAAGGAAGCAGAGTATGGTGTTTTTCACATTATAAATCAAAGAAAGAAATGGTTTATTTTATTACATGCAAAGGAGAAATAATATGGCTGGAATTTTAAAGTTTGTTTATGCCATGATCTTAATTCTTTCACTATTTATTATTGTAATCAACATCGATGGTAAGCCCTATTTTCTCACCCTTTTCAAATTTTCTTAATTACCTTACACACAATATTTCATCATATTTTATATTAACATTCCTTTATGCTTGTTTCACATCATAGCATATCGTAGTTGCAACACTGACGCTGATTGTCCAGATTATTTGTGTACCTTTCCTAAAGTTGGGAATTGTATGCATAACGATTGTTACTGCATTTAATAGTTAAGTTAAAAAATGATTTTAGTTCTTTTAAAGCCTATATTTTCTTTTTATGTCTGACTTGTGTTAATCTTATTATATATCTCACATTTTATTTTTATTTTTTTCACCTTTCGATTTTTATGATAGGTTAAGAAATGCAACACATGACAATCATTGGTCGCAAAACAACTTTTGTATTGTACATTGTGTAACACAAAAAAATTAATGTAAACTTATCACATTGGCACACCTTTTGCTGAGAGGAGCATCTTTTATTGTTTAATATAAGTTTCATTTTGATTTGTTCAAAAAAAGAATGTATGTATCGAAGATAAAAATGTTTGTAACTCGTATAAATATTTTCTTTCACTTTTAATCCACAAAATATTTTTTCGTCTACGGTGTTGAATCCCAATTTATGTGGCTAATCGAAGTCCATGCAAGTTTTTAAGCCTTATTAACAATTTTTTATTAGTTTATTTATTTTTATAGAGATTATATTAAACATTGAGATTATATTATTTATTTATTTATTTTTATTGATATTATATTACACATATTTTTTAGGCAAAAGTAAAATTATAATAAATAAAAACAAAGAGATGCAGAGAGTACGGTGACTTTAGACCTAGCTCAGGTACAATCCAAACGAAAATACAAAGTGAAAAATCAAACCCAGTGGACCAACCCGAAACTATCCTAACAAACAATCACTTATCACGAGCGCAACCTACCGAATCTGCATACGGGCGTGAAACCAGGTTATAAAAAAGATGAAAAATGAACATTTGTGAAGAGCAATTCAGGTGCTTAACTGGCGAATGGATCAATCGCCAATACGGATCAAGATCCACGTACCAACTACCAGAGCAAAGAAATAAGTATAAAAACTCTTTCGAGCATAACAATCCAAGAAAAGTCACATGGACTGAGATAGATAAAATCCGGTACCGGAGTGGAGGTAGGCCCGACGCCTTTAAGACTTGGAACTATAGAACACTCATTAAACCAAACTCGATCCAGTGAAAACATCTACAAACCCAAAACACGAACAAACCATCAGAACGGAGTATGAAAGGATCAGACAATGGAGCAGGAACCATTCAAACAGGATGAAAGGACTGTGGGGCAAGAAGAGGAATGCCGGTGGTGCGGAGGAAGAAACTCGTGACACCACCACCATTGGAGGCTATCGACGAAGAAGGGATTTGAATTTGGGGGTGGTGGTGCATCAGTGGTTGGAGAAAGGGTTAGAGAGAGTTCAGAGAAGTATATATAGCTTAGAGATAGAAACGTCAATTGTGTCGGATTATATTACACATTAATGATCTGGACATGTCATCGAAGTCCATTTACAATAATATTTTAAATCATATTAAACATTGAAATTTAGGATTTTTGAAGATGCATAATCCTCAAATTCACCGAATCAATCGCAAGAAATAGATCCCAAGACGAATGCAGAACGAACCAAATGCCTTTAAAAACTGTATAATAGTCCTAGAGGTGATGATACTAGTCCGCAATAAATTTTAGGGATGAAAAGTATTGAAAATATTTTTGGGAGTAAAAAAGACCAAAAATTTGTTGGGACTAACAACAAAAATTGTAAAATTTATAAGAACTAAAAATATATTTACTCCTATATATATATATATATATATATATATATATATATATATATATATATATATATATATATATATATATATATATATATATATATATATGTATGTATGTATGTATGCATGCGTGCGTGTGTATGAGATATTTTTTTAACAACATAATGTTTGTAACAACATTATAATGAAATAAATTTAAATAATTTATATAATTATATAAATTCAACTTTGAAGTTAACCACAAAATAACTATTTTTGGTCAGACATTATTTTAGACAAAATTATCCTTAGCAACCTAATATGTTTTCAAATATAATTTATATCTAAATTCATGCCTAAACTATATATTTTTCTGTTCCTAATTTACCAATAACAATCTAAAATTTTTATTTTTTTGTCAAATTATTATTATTTGTTTTAAATTTTAAAAATATAAATACAACAAAATACAATAGATAAAAACGTGGATGAACCGAATATAAAATGAGATACCTTTTATCCCATTAATGAAAAGTCTAATAACTATCTTTAACTATAAGTATCTACTAGTACTTGGACCCGTGCGATGCACGGGAAGTTAATTATTTCATTGACTAATAAATGTTGTAGTTGATCATGTAATGAAATAATAGTTGTTGTTAAGCATGAGTTAATGCTTCCAAAAGACGACGATAACAACAACAACCAAACATTATCCCACTAAGTGGAGTCGACTACATGGTCTGAAATACGTCATATTGTTTATCATAAACCATATTTAGATCGAACTCAATAATCTATATATCTTTTATAATAGTTTCTCTTATAGTTTTTCTAGGTCTTCCTATACATCTTGTAATATGACTATTCTCTATTTGATCTACTCTTCTTACTGTACATATTTTCTCTCTACATGTCCAAACCACCTAAACCTATTTTCCACAATATTTATACTATAGGTGTTAACCCAACTCTCTACAATGTTGTCATTTCTAATCTTATCTCATCTAGTCTTACCACACATCCAACACAACATTCCCATCTCCGCACACTTACTTCATTATCGTGTTGGTTCTTAACCGTCCAATACTTTGTTCCATAAAACATCGCTGGTCTAACAACTGTCTAGTATTTTTTCACTTCAACTTAAACGGTACGTATGTTTATACATAAAACATCTGAAGCTCTTCTCCATTTTAAACATCCAACTTGAATATGATTATTTACATCTGCTTTTATTTCTCCGTCGTTTTGTACTATGAACCCAAGATATTTAAATTGTGTAACTTGTATGATATGATCTCCAACTTTCACCTCTAAGGTCGAACTACTCCGCCTTTTTCTGAAATTATATTACATATACTATATCTTGCTTCTACTTAGACGAAAGTCATACGCTTCTAAGACTTGTCTCCAAGTCTCCAACATCCCATTCAATTCCTCCCTCGACTCTCCAATTAAGACTACAACATCTGCAAATACATCTTGGTGCTAGTTGTTGGATGTGTTTCGCAAGTACATCTAAACTAATGTAAAATGATAAGGGATTAGGGTTGATCCTTGGTCTAGTCCTTGTAATGAAAAAAATCATTGATAATGCTTCCAAAAGACAAATAAAAAAATCCCGAAGTAATTTAGACGACATATTATTACATTACATAGATTGTTGATAAGAATTATTTAAAGTCTCTTGCTGACTCCATTACAATATAACAGATCCAAAAATAGAGATAAACAAAACAAATACATCAACGAATGTAATTACCTCTTAAAGATTTTTTTTTTCAAATTTATTGCATGATAGTAAAATTAGGTTCAATTAGTTAAAATGGATATCACGTTAAAATATTAAAACTATTTTTTACTCCAAATGCTTTTTAAAACACTTAACAACTTTTATACATAAGATAAGATAATAAATTTAGGTTCAATTAGTTAAAATAGATATAAAATTACAATACTAACATTATTTTTGGCTCTAAAGTTGTTTATGGAACTTAACAACTTTTATATATAAGATATATAAGATAGTAGAAAAATAATAGAGAATTTACGTTCAATAAGATAAATAGAAAATATAGGTTCAATAAGTTAAAATAGATATAGAATTACAATATTAACCTTTTATGACCCCAAAAAATTGGTTAAAAGACGTACGAACTTTTATATATAAGATAAGATATGAGATCATTTTCTAAAAAACAAAAAAAAACAAAAATTTAGGAAGGATATTTGCAACAACTTTTTTGCCTCCAAAAAGTTGCTTAAGAAAACTTAAGAACTTTTATAAATAAGATATGAGATCATTTTTTTTAAAAGAAAAAGAGCAAAAAATTTGGAAGGAAATTTGCAACAAATTTTTTGGCTGCAAAAAGTTGCCTAAGAGACTTACAAACTTTTATATGTAAGATATACGATCATTTTCTAAAAAAAATAAACAGCAAAAAATTAGGAAAGAAATTTGTAACAACATTTTTGACTCCAAAAAGTTGCTTAAGAAAACTTAAGAACTTTTATAAATAAAATTTATTGCATGATAGTAAAATTAGGTTCAATTAGTTAAAATGGATATCAAATTAAAACATTAAAAGTATTTTTTACTCCATATGCTTTTTAAAAGAATTAACAACTTTTATACAAAAGATAAGATAATAAATTTAGGTTCAATTAGTTAAAATAGATATAAAAGTACAATACTAACGTTATTTTTTGCTCTAAAAGTTGTTTATGGAACTTAACAACTTTTATATATAAGATATATAAGATAGTGGAAAAATAATAGGGAATTTACGTTCAATAAGATAAATAGAAAATATAGGTTCAATTAGTTAAAATAGATATAAAATTACAATATTAACCCTTTATGGCTCCAAAAAAATTGGTAAGAGACTTAAGAACTTTTATATATAAGATAAGATATGAGATCATTTTCTAAAAAACAAAAAAAAAACTGAAAATTAGGAAGATATTTGCAACAACTTTTTTGGCTCAAAAAAGTTGCTTAAGAAAACTTAAGAACTTTTATATATAAGATGATTGTGCACACATACGAAGGTATTGGAGTACATCATATTAGGTCACGCATGCAAAAAGGGTCCACTATTATTAGGTACAACCATTAATTGAGGAGTAATGATATTTAATTTTAACAACTATTTGATCCAACTTTTGGGACAATATTATTGTTCTCTCTTCTTATTAGTCAAAAACAATAGAGATAGAAAAAAGGAAGAGAGAGAATAAGAATGTAATGTGAGTATGAGAGAGAAAGTTGTCCAAAAATTGTACTAAAATGATTGTATAAATATCATTTCTCTTAATTTAGAGAGCAAATCAGAACATAATGAGAGTATCTAGATGCATTGTTGTCCTCAAGTGTCAATATTGTGACTTGAGGACCAATGCTTAGACATAATCTTAACATAGTGATAAACACCAAAAATAGTGTTTGAATTGTTTTTTATAAATTCATTTTGGCAGAGAAGCCTCTTAAACCATTTTCAAAAACGAACAAAGTTTTGGAGAAACATTTTAGAAAACACAGACAAAAAACTTAAAACCAATAAAGAGGTTGAGGACATCATATAAGGCTATATAAGGCTGAACTCTTTAATTGGGAGTTGGGGTTATTAATGTAATGTTGGGAGAACCCCAAGGTTTTAGAGGGGTGGAGGAGGTAGATTCCTGGTGGTGGACGCCGGAGAAGGGAGATGTATTTTCAATTAAATCTTCCTATAAGGTTTTAGAGGAGATGTTATTTTTTTATGGCGATTTAAGTAGGTTGGAGGAGGGGGTCTTTAGTTACCTTTGGAAGTCCCCTGCGCCATCCAAGGTGGTTGATTTTTCTTCGATGCTCCTTCTTGATCGAATCCCAACGTGGGCAAATCTTGTGATTCGTAATGTGTTGCTTTCAAATTAAGGATTCTATAGTTTGTGGAATGTACGATAACGGGTTTGAAACAACAAATCATCTTTTCTTGCATTGTGATGTTGAATCAATATTGTGGAGAAAGGTTTTCTCTTGGCTTAATTTGAATGTCATCACTCCAAATTATTTGTTTATGCATTTGGAGTGTTGGAGCAATGGGGGAGAACAAAGCAACTAAAGAGAGGGTTTTTGCTAATTTGGCATGCCGCCATTTGAATCATTTGGAGAGAACGAAATGGAGAATTTTTAATAAGGTTAGAGATAAAGATGATATTGTTGACGAATTAAAGCTAGTCACTTGGCTTTGGTCTTTGAGTATATTGAGGATTGCTTCATGTTTATTCTATGACTGGTGCTGGAATCCTAGAGATTGGATAATGTGGTGTTTGTAAGGGGTTTAGTGCTAGCTTTTTTTGGGTTTGGGTATGTTGTTGTTATCCTTTTGGGTTCATCTTTTACCTTCGGTTGTGTGTTTTTTGGCTAGGCGTTATTGTTTTTGTCTTAATGGGCGAAGGGCAGTAATTTGGGGAGCATTCTTATGTCCCCTATTGTGTTGTTCATTGTTGTATCTTTCATTCGCCATTTTGTACTTCTTTTGCCGGGCTTTGACCAATAAAACTATGTCGATTAAAAAAAAATAATAATAAAGAGATTAGGTGAAATAAAGAAACATAAGATATTTTTTTGGTCAAATAGTCTAGTGATTAGAAATTTACTTTTTAAGGTGAATAAATGGAGTGTTCGGGGACCAAACTCTGACCCCTACATATATTATGCAATATTCCTACCAATTGAGTTAAGGTCACAAGGACAGAAACACAAGATAGCTATCTATATCTATAGTATAATAATTTGTCACCAATTTCATTTCTTATATTCACACATGCATTCTACAAGCAAGCCTCGTCTCTCCTTGATTTGCCAAAAATTGATACTGCAACAACGATAAATAGACACCTCTAAATTCTATATACTCATTTAATGCAAGAGAAATATCAAGTAATTGTGGAAAAAGGTAGTAAACCTTTCAAATATTGAAGTCTTGTTGACCAAGCCAAGACCTAGGGCAAGAACCTCCCTCTAGAGCTTCTTCTTCAGATTCTACAACCTGAAAAGCTTTTGCAGATTTTCCCTTAGACTTCATAGCTATAGACTTGTAATTCTTAGCTGGCTCATCACATATAAGCTCTATCACATGACTCTTGAGAGAGCTTATCAGGTTCTCCAAGATAAGCTTGTTTAAATCCTTTGTTTTCTGAATAGTAGTGACCTTAGGTCTCCACTTAACAGGAAGAATTGTCAGAATCTTCTTTACATGGCCAGAAGTAGCATAACTCTTGTTCATAACTTGAAGGATAGATACAAGAGTTTGAAACTGTTGAATAAGAGAGAAAAGAGAGATCTGATGAAAAACCGTGTCACTGAATAGCACTATGGAATTTCTATTATATAGGAGTTAAGTAGCTTAGAGACTAAGCAATGATATATTTATAGAATGAATATTCTACATAATATTCTATCCTAAGTAACTTAGAGAGTAAGTAAAATATATTTACAACGTAAATAAAATTATTTACTATTTATTTAAATATCAATAAATATCAACAAAAATCTTGAGTACATGGTTTCAATATCTTCATCCTCCTTCATTCTGAAGAGTTCATACTGTTGAACCAGAAGATTAGTCTTGGCCACTTTCACATGTTGATTTCCTTCATAAGAAAATCACAATGATTCAAAGATAGCTTTAGTAGTGGATTTATCAACAATTTTGGTGTACTCTGAATGAGGCAGAGCTTCAACCAAAACCCCAGGTACTTTGTGGTGCTTTTTATAAATCTGTCTTTGAGCCTCATATAGAGTCTTTCTATCCACCACCATTCCCTCAGGATCTACAGGAAAACTGACACCATCTTCAATGATGTCCCATAACTCATCATCAACACCAATGATATGATTATACATATTACTTTTTCACCAAGAAAATTGTGCAGCATTTACATTGAAAGATGGAGGTCTAGATGAATAATTTTTTTTAGCAGAGATGAAAACATTATTGTTAAAATCATAAGCCACATCATTGTTATTGTTATTAGAACCACTAGAATCAAAATATAGGGTGTTTCAAACAAACATGTTTTTCTCAGGATCTTTTCTATGACATGGTTAAGTGCAAAGCAATAGACCAGGCTCTGATGCCAACTGTAGGTGAGAAAAACATTATAAGGGGTTTGAATTGTGTTGCTTTTTCCAAAACTTTTTCTAAGTGTTTGTAAAACAGTTCAGAGTCTGAAGCAGAGTAAAGTGCAGTGGTATAAAATCACACACACACACACAGATATATATATATATATATATATATATATATAGAGAGAGAGAGAGAGAGAGAGAGAGAGATTGAGAGAGAGAGAGAATCAATTATACTGGTTCCTCTCACAAACCGAGAGTAGTCCAGTCCCTTTGCACTTCCAAGAGATTTCACTATAATCTCAAAGATCACAAATTGCTCAAGTACAAAAGCAAGAGACTTTCTTTGCTCAGTCACACAAGAAAGAGACTTCTTTTGCTCAATCACCCAAAAAAGAGATTGATACAATCTAACTTAATCAAATAAAAGATTTTTTGGTTTTACACTTGATATACAATCAGAGTTGTAATACAATGAAGTTCAGATTGACTCTGAGACTTATGAATTTCTAAGATATGAAAGTTTATAAGAAATTCTTTAAGTGTTTGTGCACTATTGATTTTGACATAGTAAGGAGACTTGTAAAAATTAGAAGTTTTATATGTTCCTTCAAATCTTCAAGTTCTTATATAGGGGAAATTATGAGAGATGTTGAAAAGTGTCAGTGCAACCAAAAAATGAGTCCTTGAGAAGCTTGATCAGAGACGTTGGTGAAGGTGAGAAAAACACACAAGAAGGGGAGGTTGAATTGTGTGTGTGCAGTTTTTCCTTTTTCTTTCTTGAAAGCTTAAGTTAAGTTCAGAATCTGATGTTGATCAGTTCTGAACTGTTTTCAGAGATGTTATAGCAGCGGATATAAAGCTTAAAAGAGAGAGGGAAGAAAGACACATGATTTTATACTAGTTCCTTCCACAAGTCGGAAGTAGTCTAGTCCCCTTGTTACTAACAAGAGATTTGAACTATAATCAAACTGATTACAATTGCTCAAAGCACAAAGCTAAGAGACTTCCAATGCTCAAGCACCTAGCAAGAGACTTCTAATGCTCAAGACACACAGTCAAGAGACTTCCCTGCTCAAGACACACAGTCAAGAGACTTCTAGTGCTCAATACACAAAGTAAAGAGGCTTCCCTGCTCAAGACACAAAGTCAAGAGACTTCTAGTGCTCAATACACTAAGTAAAAAGACTTCTGGTTTGCTCAAGCACGCAGGCTAGAGGCTTGGGGTTCAAATAGATTTTACAAAACAGTTTGAGTTGAACACTTGATCAAATATCAAAGGTGTTCACAAAATACAACACAATTGAGACTCTACACTTAAGGAATTATAAAGTTTACAAGTTTGTAAGAATTCCTAAGTTTGTTTAATGACAGATACGAAAATCAGAGTATGTAGTTTCTGGTTTTTGCAGTCTTGTATATCTGTACAGAGTCTTAGCAATCTTCTTCAAAACTTCACCCTTTTATAGAGAACAAAAGAGCTGTTGAGATTGCCCAGAAATTCAGCAAAGAGCCGTTGCAAAGAGAGGCTAATTCCAGCTGACATTGTGTGCGTAAGTTGCAGAAAACAGAGCACACAAAGTTTGAATACTTTCCTTAAAAGCTGGAGAATGTTTTTCCCAGGGAGACAGCCAATCCAAAGAGCTGTTCTGACACAACAGTCATTAACGATGACAGTGATAGATCAGACTTCAGAAGCTTCTTCAGGAACTGTTCATCAAAAGCTCCCTTCAGACACAGTACTTCAGAAGCAGGTATCAGACGCACCCTTCAGAAGCAGACTTCAGACGCACTGTTCAGACGCACTGTTCAGACGTTGACTTCTGTTGACCTTCAGACGCTGCCTTCAGACGTTGACTTCTGTTGACCTTCAGAAGCACCCTTCAGACGTTGACTTCTGTTGACCTTCAGACTCAGCCTTCAGAAGCTGCTTCAGACTCAGTCTTCAGAAGCTGCCTTCAGACTCAGTCTTGCTTCATACTTGCAACAAAGCTTTTATGCTTTCCTTCTTGCTCTTAGCTTGTTCTTCCATAACCAGTATTAATTACCAAACATTAATAACGTGATTCTGCACACTTTGAACAAAACATTAGCAATTCCAATTTTCTTTTTAACACTTTGTTATCATCAAAACCCAAAAGATAGTTGTTCATACATTTTGTTCCAACAATCTCCCCCTGTTTGATGATGACAAACACAAGTATTAAACAGAAAATTGTTGTTAATTTAATTAACAAGTTGACTGCAGGGTATGAGGTTTGCAAGCTCCCCTTGAGTCAGATCCAGGTTAATTAAATTCAGTTTAAGATCAAAAGGTGATTATTTCAGAATTGTTGTTAACTTTAATTAACAAGCTGACTTCAGGATGAGGTTTGCAAGCTCCCCCTAGGTCTGATAATCCACAAGGTGAGGTTTGTAAGCTCCCCTTGAGTCTTATCCATGTTAATTAAATTCAACTTAAAACAATAAAGTTAAATTATCACTCAGAATTATAAATAACAAGCTGACTTCAGGTTATGAGGTTTGTAAGCTCTCCCCCTAAGTCTGATAATCCATAGGATGAGGTTTGTAAGCTCCCTGAGTCTTATCCAAGTTATTTAAATTCATTTCAAATTACACAGTTGAAAAATCAAACTTTCTGAGTGATTTAATTAACAAGCAGACTTTAGGGTATGAGGTTTGTAAGCTCCCCCTAAGTCTGATAATTCACAAGGTGAGGTTTGTAAGCTCCCTTGAGTCTTATCCTTGTTAATTAAATTCAGTTCAGTTTGAATCAACTCAGAATTATCCTACAACAAATATAATCAAAGGCTAAGAGAAAATATGTTCTCATAAGTTAATTACATAACAGAAATTAACTTAAATCTGACTGGCTCAGAGCCTGAAATACCTGTACACTTTCTCCCGCTTTTGTCATCAACAAAAAGAAAATTTAAGAATTTTAAAACAGAGAGAGTTTGAAAACTTGTGAGATAATCATGCAATCATATAGGTAATCAAGCATCAAAGATAAACATCAGAGCAGACTTGATCATACATGAAGTATATGACATTGCATTGAAAATCAGAGAATGACGTTCAGAAGCATAAGAAAATAGTTTAGAGCATTCTGATCAGAGCATTCTGTTCAGACACAATTGTTCAGAACATTTTGTTCAGTACATTCTGTTTAGTATCACTGAACTATTTTAGACAAAATTGTCCATATCATATACCAACTAAAGGTTTTAGCACTACTGAACTCATTTCAGAAAAACTGAAAAGATATAGCATTTGGCTCAGTGCTTCTGAACCTTTTCAGACAGAATTGTTCAAAGTTTTTAAATATGTTTGAAAAACTGAACATGTCTGATACCAATTGAATTTGGTCTGAAAACTGAACATTTATGATGAAATGATTGAAAATGTGTCTGTGTTTTTGTTAAAACATTTCAGAACTGAAATCAGAAAAACACATTTGCATATTGATGACTTTGGGAGGGACAAAGTGTAACTTTCAAAGCTTTAATTCATCATTGCCCAGCTGTTATTACTTATCAGATTCTGACCAAATGTTGAACAACAGTTCAGATTCACTCTCATTAGTGGGCCATGTTTAAAAATGTCCACTTATGATGAGTTTTATCAGAAGTTTAAAAATTCAGATTCTGAAACTCAGATTCTGATGTTTTCAGAAGCCGGACTTTCTTCAGACTCTCAAAGTGAGTGTCTGTTAAGTCTTAGCTTCTGATGAACTCAGATTATCAGTTTCTTATTCAGATTCAAGCAAATTTTTCCAAGAGATGAATTGCATTGTTCAGATTCTTTTTAATAAATTTAAATTTATCTTCTGAACGAAATCTCTTAATAAAATGAAGTTTAAAATCAATATGCTTGGCTCTTGAATGTAGAACTAGATTTTTAGACCAACAGATAGCAGCAATATTATCACAAAGAAAGTTATGTTGTTTTCATGAATCTGATATATTTCCAACTTATGTAGAATCTATTAAGTATAATAGAGAACAAACATACCTCTGTAGAGCTTCTGATCTACCTCTCCTTGTTCATTTAGTTTGTTGCTGAACAGCCATTTTTGTTCCAACAATGTTCTTGATTTGCTTTAGGAGAAATATCAGCTTCTGCAGAGCTCTTAATGCTCCAGTCTTTGTGGTTTCTTCCAGATTCCACAGTTCCTCCCTCTTTCATAATCAGGGTTTGGAACATAGACTTGTTTCCTTCCTTGCAATGCCAGCAGCCATTGTCCAGGCACCAGGACTTCACCTTTTCTTTGGCATTTGATCATATCTGAAACAGAAATGATTTCTGACTTGGGTACCCATATGGGTCCTCTAGGATTAGTCCTGAAAGGTTTAGCCTTTTGCACTTTATGTCTGAAGTTATAGAACTCAGACTTGTTCAGATACTTTGGATGTGAATCCTTTAATCTTGAATAAGTCTTGGTTTTAGAAACTGAGTTCTTCAGAACCTGAGTTTTCAAAGGTCTTGACTCAGATTTCTTCAGAACCTGAGACTTGAAGGTCTTTGGTTCTGAGTTGTTTAGAGTCTGAACCTTTGAACACTTTGGTTCTGTTTTCTTCAGAACTTTAGATTTAAGAGTCTTTGATTCTGATTTGTTCAGAATCTTGGATTCAGAAGTAGAAAGTTCTGATCTGTTAAGAACTGCAGTTTTGCTAGCTTCAGACACAAGGCAGACTTTCTGACCTTTCTTAATATAATCAGAAATGCATGACAGATTGGCTTTCTTTTGTTTGCTTTGCCTGACATTCTGGTTTTGAAAAGGTTTTGTATAAACTGGTTTATCAAACACAGTCTTTTGAAAATTAGAGTCTGAATTTTTCAGATTCTGAGACTTGCTTGTCTCAGGTTCTTAACTCTTCAGACTTTGAACCTTTTCCGGTTTAGAGTCTGATTTTCTCATAGTCTTAGACTTAGGACCTTTTGGTTGAGACTTTGGCAAAGCTTTAACTTCTGCCTTCATCTTTCCCTTAGGGTCAGAAGCTTTAGATTCTGAGCAGTTCAAAACTTCAGACTCAGCAGTCTCAGTTTCTGATAAATTCTAATTCTCAGAATTGTCAGATGCAGGTACAAACAATACCTTAGAGCTTTTCATAATATCTTCAGAACAAGATGGAAGGTTTGTTTCATTTGAAAAATTAAATGAATCATTTTTGAACCCAATTCCTTCACCTTTGTTTCTGCTGATATTATAAATCATAGAAGCAATCTTACTTCTATTGATTCCAGTTATGATAAAATCCTCAAGTGCAATTTCATGATCACTTGGAATTTTATCAGGTTTCTTGTGAACCATTTCTCTGAGTTCTTTAACTTCTTCATCACTCTTATTAATGTGATTCTGAAGTTTAAGATTCTCATCAGCCAGGAAGTTATTTTTCTTTTTCAAAGATTTTACTTGAGTTAACTTTCTTTGGAGATGGTTCATGAAATGCTTAACTGTATCAATAAGATCAGATCTAGTGAGTTCAGAATATATCATTATCATCATCTGAGTCTGAACCTGATTCTGTATCAGAAGTTGTATTTGCCACCAATTCCAAATTGGCTTTTTCTTCATTTTCCATGTCAGATTCTGATCCAGATTCCTCATCAGATGATACTGTTGCTATCAAACCCAGGTTAGCTTCTTCTTCATCTTCATCCTCAGACTCAGATTCATTGACAAGATCATCCCAAGTAGCCATAAGACTTTTTCTGAATCTGTCTTTGAAGTTGCTCTTTCTGGATTTCTTCTTTTGAAGCTCAGGACACTCAAATATGAAATGACCAGTTTTCTTGCAGTTTAAGCAGCCCTTTTGTTCTTCCTTCTTGGAACTAGATCCTTTGAAGTTGCTGCTCCTGTTAGAAGATTTCTTTTGTCTTTGCAGCAAGGACTTAAATCTTTTGGAAAGCATTTCTAGCTCCTCAGCTTCTGAATCCTCTTCAGAACTTCCCTCAGGAAATTCTTCATCAGATTCTGAAGCTTTTAGAGCTTTTGAAAAGTTTCCGTTGGATTTATGTGCTACAGACTCAGACTTTCTAACTGGTTCATCTTCATTAAGTCCCAGTTCATGCACTTTGAGGGAGCTTATAAGATCTTCAATACTTAAAGTATTTAGATCTTTAGCTTCCTCAATAGCAGTTACTTTGGGTCTCCATTTAGATGGCAGAATTCTTAGAATTTTGTTCACATGATCAACAGTGGTATAACTCTTCTTCAGAATCTGAAGTCCAGAAACCAGAGTCTGAAATCTTGAGAACATATTCTCAATATTTTCATTCTCCTGCATTCTGAACAGCTCATACTGCTGAACCAGAAGGTTTGCCTTTGCTTCTCTAACTTTTTTATTTCCTCCATAGTTAGAGCATAGAGAAGTGAAGATGGCTTTTGCTGTTGATTTGTCACTCAGCTTAAGATATTCATTGTGGGGTAAAGAGTCCATAATGATACCTCTTACATTGTGATGTTTTCTGTAGATCTTCCTCTCAGCATCACTCAGGCCTCTTCTGTTGATAGCTACTCCTTCTTCATCAACTGGAATGAATATTCCATCTTCTATGATATCCCATAAGGAATCATCTATTCCAATGATGTTGTTGTACATTCTGCTTTTCCACCAAGAGAACTCTTCAAGATCACCAGTAAACACAGGAGGTTTATGGTGTGAATAAGATTTCCTTTTATCTGTACCATAGCCACCACCACCACTTCTGGATGTAGATTCACCATAACCATCAGAAGACATGTTTTTCTCAGGATCTCACTGACTCACTGTTAAGTGATTGAATATCAGAACCAGGAGCTCTGATACCAACTGAAGGTGAGAAAAACACACAAGAAGGGGGGGTTGAATTGTGTGTGGGCAGTTTTTCCTTTTTCTTTCTTGAAAGCTTAAGTTAAGTTCAGAATCTGATGTTGATCAGTTCTGAACTGTTTTCAGAGATGTTATAGCAGCGGATATAAAGCTTAAAAGAGAGAGGGAAGAAAGACACAATGGTTTTTATACTAGTTCCTTCCACAAGTTGGAAGTAGTCTAGTCCCCTTGTTACTAACAAGAGATTTGAACTATAATCAAACTGATTACAATTGCTCAAAGCACAAAGCTAAGAGACTTCCAATGCTCAAGCACCTAGCAAGAGACTTCTAATGCTCAAGACACACAGTCAAGAGACTTCCCTGCTCAAGACACACAGTCAAGAGACTTCTAGTGCTCAATACACAAAGTAAATAGGCTTCCCTGCTCAAGACACAAAGTCAAGGGACTTCTAGTGCTCAATACACTAAGTAAAAAGACTTCTGGTTTGCTCAAGCACGCAAGCTAGAGGCTTGGGGTTCAAACACATTTTACAAAACAGGTTGAGTTGAACACTTGATCAAATATCAGAGGTGTTCACAAAATACAACACAATTGAGACTCTACACTTAAGGAATTCTAAGGTTTACAAGTTTGTAAGAATTCCTAAGTTTGTTTGATGACAGATACAAAAATCAGAGTATGCAGTTTCTGGTTTTTGCAGTCTTGTATATCTGTACAGAGTCTTAGCAATCTTCTTCAAAACTTCACCCTTTTATAGAGAACAAAAGAGCTGTTGAGATTGCCCAGAAATTCATCAAAGAGCCGTTGCAAAGAGAGGCTAATTCCAGCTGACATTGTGTGCGTAAGTTGCAGAAAATAGAGCACACAAAGTTTGAATACTTTCCTTAAAAGCTGGAGAATGTTTTGCCCAGGGAGACAGTCAATCCAAAGAGCTGTTCTGACACAACAGTCATTAATGATGACAGGTGACAGATCAGACTTCAGAAGCTTCTTCAGGAACTATTCATCAGAAGCTCCCTTCAGACACAGTACTTCAGAAGCAGGTATCAGATGCACCCTTCAGAAGCAGACTTCAGACGCACTGTTCAGACGCACTGTTCAGACGTTGACTTCTGTTGACCTTCAGACACTGCCTTCAGACGTTGACTTCTATTGACCTTCAGAAGCACCCTTCAGACGTTGATTTCTGTTGACCTTCAGACTCAGCCTTCAGAAGCACTCTTTAGACGCAGTCTTCAGACTCAGCCTTCAGAAGCTGCTTCAGACTCAGTCTTCAGAAGCTGCCTTCAGACTCAGTCTTGCTTCATACTTGCAACAAAGCTTTTATGTTTTCCTTCTTGCTCTTAGCTTGTTCTTCCATAACCAGTATTAATTACCAAACATTAAGAACGTGGTTCTGCACACTTAGAACAAAACATTAGCAATTCCAATTTTCTTTTTAACACTTTGTTATCATCAAAACCCAAAAGAGAGTTGTTCATACATTTTGTTCCAACAGTTGGAATATTTCTTGATTTGGTTAAGGTGTTGAATAGTCATTCAAAATTCCTTTTCTTCTTTTAAAATGATCTATTTCATCCTTTTTGTCCTTCAATTTCTTTGTTTGTATCTACACGTGGTTAGAAGGCGGCAAATTGTACTATCTAGAGTCTGATTTAGAAGACGACAAAACCTGTAAGAGTCTTTTGATGCTGATGTGTCCTTTCAGATGCTTGACATCTTCAAAGTCATCAATCCTTCAGATGCTTCTGAACAGAATTTCTATTCTGACCCAAACGTTGACTTCTGGTTGACCTTTCTTCAGATCTTATTCCAAATCTTCAGCTTCTCATATGCTTTAGATGCTTCTTTATGCATTCAAAGTCTTCATATTCTAGGATTAGATCCTGACTCAAGAGTCAAAATTTAATTCTATGGTCCTGCATATTTAAACACACATTAACATATTCAATTGTTCTTTTATACCTTATTATTCCAAACATACTTTTAATCCATGCTACCCTAAAATAGATAGTCACTAATGTACTATGGTTACCAACTATATCTTGCTCACTTAAGCACATAATTATTAGACAAATTATTCTTTTGTTTGTTATCTTCAGAAGTGAGATATTGTCTTTGAATCAACTTTGCTCTATCAAATATCTCATTATTTAACAAAACTCTGGAGTACCAAATATTCTCCCATATTGTATCTTATGGTAAATCATCCAAACAAGGAACATAATTTAATTTCATATGGTTATAATAATTGGAAAATGCTAGCAGGTGCTCCTATAACACTAGTTAAGAAAATATAGTGTTCCAGATGCACTCGTTAGCATGATCCATAATCAATTTCTAGCATAAAGCTCATTTCTTGCATGGTAACAACTAATGTATTTTAATAGATAATTTGCTTTGCACTTATCAGATAAATAAGAATGCTCAATGCTTGGTAAAAAAAAGAATACTCAAAGCTAAAGATATGAAAGTTAATAAAATAAGGGGTTATAAGGTTGGTTGGGTGAAAGAGTTACATAGTGGTGAGAGTGATTTTGATTTTGATTCCTACTCCAACAAATATGATAACAAATTAACAATTAACATAGAAAAACACATCTAACAAAAAGTAAAAGGGTGGGAGTAATATTTACCAACACCAATTCATAGTTTAATTTGGAAAACCTCAGAGTTTAGGTGATAAAGTGTCATATTTATAAATCAATCAAAATTTGGAAGTGTAAATAAACATAGATTTAATTCCAGATCGAAATTCAACTTGAACAAAAAAATTAGGTGAGTATATTTTATGAAATAAAAAATTTATATTCTTAGTAAAAAATGTTACATGAGAAATTTTGTGTATTGTGTGTTTTTTTCAAGCTTATGATCTTTCCCGATGGATGCTTGAGAAAAAAAATCTTATAAAAATTACATTAAAGACAAGAAAAAAAGTTTTTAAAACAGTGATTTACATTATTTTATACAATAAAAAGGTGTTCTTTTTTTTTAGAGGGGTGTTGTATTTTTCTGGTTAAAAATATATGGAAATTACAAATAACATTTCAATTAACACACAATACAACAATTTTAAAGAAATTTATTGAAAAAAATTCAGAAATGATTTTACGATATTTTTAATTCATTTATAAATATATGGTCGCCTCAATTGTATATTATTTCTAAACCTTATTATTCAATTGTTTAAAACTATTATTGTTCTTTGTTATTTTTCCATTGCCTATCATGAAAAGTAAAAAAAAAAAAGGACTAAATCTTATTGCCAACAATATTTGTATGTTAGATTACTTCATGTTAGATATTCAATTTCATAAACAGGTTCAATTTAATTTAAATTATCAATCATCAGCGGAAGCAAGTATTGAACACACGTTTATGATCAGATACAACATGTTTGATTTATTGAAATTCAAAGTTCAAGGTCATAGGAATACCTGGATCCATGACAAAGGAGTTTTCCAGCAGCAGCAATCTGAAACAACAGCAAGGTCAGCGGCGGCTGGTTTGGTTCTTCCTCAACCTGTACCCTTATGCCCTAATGCGCTTTAGATGGGGAGAAGAGCGGTTTTGCTATGTACGGTATATTGGGGACCATATCCTCTTTTATATTGGATGGTCATTAGGGTTTCCCATTATTCCGTTAATGGACCATCCATACATCCACTCGTATCCAAGCCCATATCACTTAAATAATTAATTATTATTTTAATAGAAACCTAATAAGTCTTTTTCATTATTTGATCACTAATCAATTAAGGCCCTTAAATGATAAATAGCTAGTATAATTAAAATAGATATATATGCCCACATAATAATCATTAGAATATAATAATTAAGTAAATTATAATTAAATATTCCAACAATCTCCCACTTGGGCAATATATCTAAACAATAATTATATCAAGGTTCTTTAGGTGCACATCTGAATGCTATCTACCGTTAGATTTCAACTTTACAATCTGGTCCATCTCATACATTAATAATGGGACCACCGCGGTTGTCGTCACTGACATATAACGTGACGGAACCCCGACGACCACCATATCAATGAACTCAATGACATATATCGATATGGGTGAGTGGCATGGAAATTTCATGCAATGTGATCTCTAAATCATGCCTATTTCCAACTGGTCCAACATAAGTCTTTATTGAGATCATAATGTAGTTCAATAGGTGCAATTAAAATTACCGCAGTTGCACATAATAAAATTAAACTTGATATTGTTATAACAATAACACCACATAAGTTTTATTTCTGCAGAAAATCAAACATAACTGAAAGTTTGTACCAAAGTTACATCAATAATATAGAACAGTAAACAAAAATTAGGAATTGACTCCCACTAATCTAAGGCAACCGAAAAACCAAGGCCCATGTTTGTAACATGTCCATGAAAAGCCTTAGGTACCAAACCTTTAGTTAGTGGATCAGCTAGCATCAAGTCTGTTCCTATTTGTTCTATCAAAATTTGTTTCCCCTGAACTCTTTCTTTCACAACAAGGTACTTGATGTCGATAAATTTCGATTTCGTAGCACTCATATTGTTGTTGGAGTAAAGCACAGCTGCACTATTGTCACAATAAATCTTCAAGGGCCTCTGGATGCTCCTAATGATGCGCAGGCCAGTGACAAGGTTTCGCAGCCAAGTTCCATGATTTGATGCCTCAAAGCAAGCGACAAACTCCGCTGCCATGGTAGAGGGAGCCACTAAAGTCTGCTTAGCAGACTTCCAGGAGACGGCTCCTCCAGCCAAGAGGAAGATGTAACCAGATGTGGAACGTCTGCTATCCGGGCATCCTGCAAAATCAGAGTCAGAATATCCGACGATCTCCAAGTTGTCTGACTTCTGATAAGTGAGCACAAAGTCTCTTGTTCTCTTCAGGTAACGCATAACACGTTTTACTGCCGTCCAATGCTGCATACCAGGGTTGCTTAAATATCTGCCAGAACTCCTACAATGAAAGCTAAGTCGGGACGAGTGCATACTTGAGCATACATGAGACTCCCCACAGCCGAAGCGTAGGGAATCTTTTGCATCTCTTCCTTTTCAAGATCCGTAACGGGGCACTGTTTGAGACAAAATTTGTCTCCTTTAGCAACGGGAGTGTCTCCTGGTTTACTATCTTTCATGGAGAATCTATCCAAAACTGTATCGATATAGCTCCTTTGTGACAATCCCAAAATACCTCGAGGGCGATCTCTAAGTATTTGGATTCCTAAGACAAAGGAGGCGTCCCCAAGATCTTTCATCTCAAAATTCTTTGTGAGAAATTTCTTGGTTTCGTGCAATAAGCCTATATCGTTGCTTGCCAAAAGGATATCATCTACATATAATACCAAGAAAATATATTTACTCCCACTGAACTTTTGGTATAAACAATCATCTACTTGATTAGCCTCAAAACCAAACGAGGATATAACTTGATGAAATTTAAAATACCATTGACGGTAAGCCTGTTTAAGGCTATAGATGGATTTCTTAAGTTTGCAAACCATAGATTTTGGGTCACCTGACACAAAATTCTCTGGCTGCACCATGTATATTGTTTCTTCAATGTTTCCATTTAAGAAAGCAGTCTTTACATCCATCTGATGCAGCTCTAAATCAAAATGAGCTACTAATGCCATTATGATCCTAAGAGAATCTTTCGAAGAAACCGGAGAGAAAGTCTCTTTATAATCAATGCCTTCCTTTTGAGTATAACCTTTGGCGACAAGACGAGCTTTATATCTCTCAACATTACCCTTTGAATCCCGTTTAGTTTTAAATATCCATTTACAACCAATGGGTTTCTATCCTTCAGGTAATTCAACGAGATCCCATACATTGTTGTCAGCCATCGATTTCATCTCATCCTTCATGGCATCGACCCACTTAAGAGAGTTAGGACTTTGGATAGCTTGACTAAAGTTGATTGGGTCTTCCGTAGTCAAACCAATGACATCCTCATGTGTATGAAGAAATACAACATACTCATCTGAAATTGCACTTCTCCTCTCTCTAGTGGATCTTCTTAATGGCGGTTCTTGAGGTTGTTGAATTTGAACTTCCGGTGGTGCTTGAGGAAGAAACTCAGTGTTGTCTTGTTCTTGATGGATGTTATGAATAACATCATTGTTTGTTTCTGGATCTGTTTATGGAACAAAAGCAGGGACAATAACTTGCTCATTGTCAGTAACAGTTTCTTCATCAAAGACAACACTCCTTATGTTTCCTTCCCCTCCAAATTCTACATCCTCAAGAAACCTTGCATTTCACGTTTCAAAAATTGTTCTACTAATGGGGTTATAAAACTTGTACTCGCGAGAGTGTTCAGCGTACCCAACAAAATAGCAACTAATTGTCTTTGCATCCAACTTGTTTTCATGAGGCCTATAAGGTCGTGCTTCAGCTGGACATCCCCAAATGTGCAAGTGTTTAATGATGGGCTTTTTCCCAGTCCACAGCTCATAAGGGGTTTTAGCTACTGCTTTACTAGGTACTCTATTAAGGATATAAACTGCGGTCTTTAATGCCTCTCCCCAAAATGAATCTGGAAGAGAAGAATGACTAATCATACTCCTCACCATATCTTTAAGAGTCCTGTTTTGTCGTTCTGCAACTCCATTCATGCTGGGTTTTCCCGGCATTGTATATTGCGGAACAATTCCACATTCTTTGAGGAAAAGCGCAAAGGGTCCTGGACGTTGTTCTCCTGATCCACCATATCGACCATAGTATTCACCACCACGGTCAGATTTGACAGCCTTAATTTTCTTTCCAAGTTTAAGTTCAACTTCAACTTTGAATGATTTGAACGTGTCCAGGGATTGAGATTTCTCATGAATTAAATACAGATAGCCGTACCTCGAGTAATCATCTATGAACGTAATAAAATACCTTTGTCCATTCCAAGAACTTGACGAAAAGGGACCACAAATATCAGTATGTATTAGTTCTAAGACGTCCTTAGCTCTTTCGGCATTGAAATTCCTTTTGTTTGTTTGCTTACCCTTGATACACTCATTGCAAACTTCAAAGTCTGACATATCTAAAGGTTCTAAAATTTCCTCCGACACAAGCCTCTGAATTCTCTATTTAGAGATATGACCTAATCGCTTGTGCCATAAAATGGCGGAATTACATTTTAATTTACGTTTTGTACCTCGCGACTCTATTTGCAACATTTCGTTAAAGGAACGCTCAATATCAAGCATATATAGATTATCAATTAAAGACCCGTAACCAACAACATTTGAATTATTTGAGAGGCTAACTTTATTATCTCCAAATGAACAAGTAAAACCAAATTTGTCCAAAACAGAAATAGAAATTAAATTCCGTCTAATAGACGGTGCAACAAAAGTCTCAAATAAATCCAAATAACAACCAGTCTTTAACAATAATCTAAACGTTCCTATAGCCTCAACTGCAACCTTAGTGCCATCGCCCACATAGATGAATCTTTCAGCATCATTTGGCGGACGGCTCCACAGGCAGCCCTGCATAGACATACTAATGTGAGTAGTAGCACCAGAATCTACCCACCAAGTATCTATAGGTACAGAAACTAAATTAATTTCAGAACAAACAAAAGTGAGAAAATTACCCTTCTTTTCACGCCATGTGGCATACTTGGAACAATCCTTCTTTATGTGACCATTTTTCTTGCAGAAGAAACATTTGATCTCAGTTGGTTGTTCCTTTGCCTTCTTATTCTGTGAAGAATTTCCAGCAGCCCTTTTCCTTTTATTCTGAGAGTTGGTTGCCAAGTGAGCACTTTCAGTCTTCTCCCTCTTCAGCCTCTCCTCCTCTTGCACACAGTGAGATATCAACTCATTCAGAGTCCATTTGTCCTTCTGAGTGTTATAACTCACCTTAAATTGCCCAAAGTGTGGCGGGAGAGAAATCAAAACCAAGTGCACAATTAAATCTTCAGGGAGTTCTAATTTCAGTGCCTTGAGTTTGGAGGCGAGATTAGACATTTCCAAGATGTACTCCCTTATGTTCCCTTTACCTTTGTAGCTCATTGAGATGAGTTTGGATAAAACACTACTAGTTTCAACCTTATCATTCTTAGCAAAGAACTTCTCCACGGTTTCAAGGAACCCTTTAGCACTCTCACTCTTAGTAATCGAGCCCCTAATCATCTCTGGTATGGATCTTTTGATGATCATAAGACACATACAGTTTGATCGGTCCCATTTTTCTATTTTCGCTTCATTTGGATTCTCGGCAGTAGCAACGGGGCGTTCCTCCCTCAAGGATAAATCCAAGTCCATGCATCCAAGAACGATCTCGGCAGATTCCTTCCATGACTTGAAGTTCATCCCACTCAGCATAGGGATAGTGTTAATTTGAGCAGCAAAATTGGGAGCGGTGGCAGCAGCAACTAAAAAACGAAAGAGAACAACAAACATACAATAACTTTAGCAGGCATGTCATAATAACCATAGAGACGTGCACAATTCCATTATATGCAAATTAAATAAGACTTAAACAAGATATCAAGCACATCATTAATTTCCAATCTTCGGATTGTAAAAATTAACTGCAAGCGATACTCTCAGCGCAACGATCAAATATTGACGATAAGTCCGGTCAAATAATGGTCACCTTGGGGCATCCCATTATTCACATGGATATAACTTTATAATCGACACACATTTACCATCACAAGTGCACAATTATCCGGCCAAGTTGCGCCTTCCTTGGGGCCGACAACAACTCGCATGAATAATTTTACACTACGTCCTTTTGTAAGCTTAATTGAAATCAATTTACGCAACAGAGGTTACTTGGGCAACATTATTGTTTCAACCGAGTCAACTAATCTTACTAGACAATTCAATAGAATTAAATGGGAAAGTCTTAAAAAATTCACAAAAAGAAACATTACTCACAAATGTAATGCAGATTGTATGTTTATATTTATCCTTTAATAATCTTATGATTATTAAAGTATCCTTGTTGCGGGGAGGAATTCGCAAGTTGAATTAAGCAAAGGACAGCGCACATACGTGCACTGTAGTATGCAGGAAAGTGAACATAATTGCATATATCTAATCTATAGCATGAATCCAAAAGAAAAAAAAACTTTTGGAAACTACTACACGTATAACATAGGAATAAAGGGAATTTCTAAATGCATAACTTAGGGCTATAAACAAGGACACTTTGATTTATTTTAAACCCCAAAAAAAAAATAATAATAACCAAAGTACTGGATTTATAATTCAGAAAAATAAATAATTAAATAAAATTTATTTATTTATTCTAAATTAAAAAGAACTGTTTCGGTAAAATTTCAGAAAAAAAAATGTAACAGTCCCAAACTAATAGGAATCAGTTTTTAAAATTGAGAAACAAAATAGGATTAAAACAGAAGGATAGAGAATGCAAATTAACTCAATCCAATAAGTCAATGAAACATAACAGTGTAGCGAAAAGTAACACAAATTTTGACACTGATCCACAAAGTTGAATGAAACAAAATAATTTACTTGTTTTCATTTAAATTTCTACTGGCATGGATCACATGAACAACTAACAGTCATACAGGATGCAAACATGAATAAGCCAAAAGCCAAGGAAAAGACAGGTGAAGCCACCGATAACAAAAAAATTATATATAATTGGTATCGCAAAAATAAAACAAAACGAGGCCATTCATGACAAAGCAAAGACAACAGGTCTCAAATATAACATTGACAAACTGATCGAACAATAGTATAATATATATAAAATATCGATGAATAATAGGCCACACATAATACATCGATTGACACAAATAATACACCGAAAAAAAAACTGCTTCAGTAAACAATCAGGTCATATATAAAGTCACCGATGAAGATATAAATCAACAATCATCGATAGCATATATATACATATCAATCGAACAACATGAATAACATAAGAAATCCAATAGATCAAACATGAAGTGGCTCTGATACCACTTGTTAGATATTCAATTTCATAAACAGGTTCAATTTAATTTAAATTATCAATCATCAGCGGAAGCAAGTATTGAACACACGTTTATGATCAGATACAACATGTTTGATTTATTGAAATTCAAAGTTCAAGGTCATAGGAATACTTGGATCCATGACAAAGGAGTTTTCCGGCAGCAGCAATCTGAAACAACAGCAAGGTCAGCGGCGGCTGGTTTGGTTCTTCCTCAACCTGTACCCTTATGCCCTAATGCGCTTCAGATGGGGAGAAGAACAGTTTTGCTATGTACGGTATATTGGGGACCATAACCTCTTTTATATTGGATGGTCATTAGGGTTTCACATTATTCCGTTAATGGACCATCCAGACATCCACCCGTATGCAAGCCCATATCACTTAAATAATTAATTATTATTTTAATAGAAACCTAATAAGCCTTTTTCATTATTTGATCACTAATCAATTAAGGCCCTTAAATGATAAATAGCTAGTATAATTAAAATAGATATATATGCCCACATAATAATCATTGGAATATAATAATTAAGTAAATTATAATTAAATATTCCAACACTTCAATGACATGAAGGGTCAAGCATGGCATATTGAAATATTTACGGGACATGTTATGATAATTTTAATTTTACATATGGTTTCTTGTAACAAGTGACAATTCTTAAAAAAAAAAAAAAAGTAAGCAGTGTATGATGGTTTTTACATTATAAATTAGTCAAACACACATTTTGTTTCTATTACATACAAGAGGTGAAATATGGCCGGAATTTTCAATTTGGTTTATGTTATGGTCCTCTTTCTTTCACTGTTTATTGTTCTAACAAACGTCGATGGTAAGCACCCTTTTAAATTTTCTTATGGGTTAAATATATTTTTTTTCTCTATAAATATATCAACTTTTCGTTTTAGTCCCTATAAAATTTTCAATCACTACTTTTTGTCCGTATTTTTAATTTATTTTTTGTATTTTTTAAATAAATTAGTGCAGAAATTTGTAGAATATTGTAAAAATCACTCCAAATTTTTTTTTTAGAATATTTTAAAAAAAACATGAATTAAATATGAATTTTAAACCGTTAAAAATATAAAAATTCATATTTAATTCATGTTTTGTTAAAAAATTCTAATTTTTTTTTGGAAGAGATTCTTATAGTATAATAAATTTTTTTGCAAAATTTTATTCAAAAATATGAATTCTACACATGAGTTTACTTTAAAGGAGGAACCTAAGTGAAATAAAAAACTTTTGAAAGACTAAAAGTTGAAGAAAATTTTAGAGAGATTAAAACGAAAAGTTAACATATTTATAGGGATCAAAAACATATTTAACTATTTTCTTATTAACATTATACATAGTATTTCATTTTCCTTTATACTAATATTGCTCTATACTGGTTTCATATCACAGCATCTCGTAAATGCGACACTGACGATGATTGTCCAGATTATTTGTGTTCGAATCCTAAAGTTGGAAAGTGTATTTATAATAATTGTTACTGCATTTAACAGTTAAGTTCAAAAATAATTTCGTTTCTTTTTAAGCCTTTAATACTATTCATATATCAACCGGTGTTACTCTTATTACTTCTCTCACATTATTATTTATATTTTTTCTGATCTTTTGATTTCTTTGATAGGGTAAGAAGAACAAAACAACACAAATCATTAGCCGTAAAACAACTTTTGTATTGTATATCCCTTCGAAAAAAACTTTTGTATTGTATATCGTCCAACACAAATAAAATAATGTATATTTACTACATTGGCATTTATAATATATAATATTATAGAATGTATGTATCTAGGTTAACGCTTTTAACTCCAATAAATTTTTTGTTCGAATCTTAGTTCTCAAAAGATTTTTCGTCAACACTTTTGCCCATGATGTTTTTTTTTTTTTTTCAAAATAACTTTTGCCCATGATGTTAAATCCCAATATATGTGGCTAATGGGAGTCCACATGAACATTTTTAATGATGTTGACGTTTTATGATTTATTAACAATTTTTAAATAATTCAAATACTATTTATAATTAAATAATATCAAACATTGAGCTATAAGATTTTTAAGATTCAAGTTTCTTCCCTATAAAAAGATACAAATTTCTTAAATTTCCTAATCAATCGCATGAACTTGGTCTCAATGAGAACACAGCGAATCCAATGACTTAAAAATTGTATTTAATAGCAATGAACGTGATGAAACAAGTCCACGATAAAAAATGTTATTGATAGGAGAATAATTTTTTTTTTTGTGAAATCTGCAAAAATGTTATTGATAAAACTCGATCTAGAGCAGAAGAAGCATTCATGATAAACCAAAAAATTACAAACAATACACAAGTTGGAGAAACAAACACATTGAAATTGTCCTCAAGTTCCATTATTGTTGTGACTTGAGAAACAATGGCTCAAATCTTTTTCACGTAGTGATTAGCACAATAAATGGAGTGTTTGAATTGTGATTTACAAAAAAAAAAATAATGGAAATAAAATTAGTGGTGAAGGAAATTGATGGAAACAAAAGTTCGGGTTCGGTTGATTTTAATTTTTCATTTTTTAAGGAATCTTGGTACCAATTGAAGTATGAAGTGAGAATATTTATTGTTCAATTCCATGGAAACGAGGTGTTGCCAAAGAGTTTATTGGCTTCTTTTGTGATTTTGATTCCTAAGGTAAAATCTCCCTTATCCTTGAAGGAGTTTAGACCAATATTATTGTTGGGTAGTTTGTATAAACTTTTCTTAAGGGGAGACATTTGGTCAATGATGTCATGATTGTGAATGAGGTGTTGGATTTAGCAAAGAAGAGCAACTGAGAATGTCATATTATAAAGGTTGATTTTTAAAAGACGTATGATTCGGTGGATTGAAGTTTTTTTAGAATATATGTTAAGAAGAATGAGTTTTGTTGAGAAATGGATAGCTTGGATGAGAGCGCATGTTTTTGGTGGAAGTATGTCTATTCTAGTAAATGGGAGTCTTACGTAAGAAATCAATATTCAAAAAGGATTAAAGCAAGGGGACCCATTGGCATTGTTTCTTTTCCTTTTGGTGGCCAAAGGTTTTAGTGGTCTTGTGAGGAATGCGGTAAATCGAAATTTGTGTAGAGCTTTTGAGGTGAAAAGGGGAGGTACCGTGGTATCGCATCTCTAATATGTCGATGATATGTTGTGTATTGGGGAAGCGACGATGGATAATCTTTGGACCTTGAAGGCATTGTTGAGGGGCTTTGAGATGGTGTTGGGTTTGAAGGTCACAAAAGTTGTCTAATAGGTGTGAATGTGTCCTCCGATTTTTTGGAAATGGCTTCAAATTTTCTAAATTGTAGTGTGTGAGTCATTATGTTTGTATATTTGGAACTCCCGGTTGGAGCGAATCCAAGGAAATTGTCAACTTGGTAGCCGTTGTTGGAACAAATTAGAAGGAGATTAAATTCATGGGGAAATAGATATATTAGTTTGGGAAGCAGAATTATCATCTTGAATTCGGTGCCTATTTTTTACCTTTCTTTCTTGAAAATGCCGACGATGGTGGTTAAAAAGATTGTGGGGCTCCAAAGAAAATTTCTTTGGGGGGGGGGGGGGGAGTGCGAGGAGGTAGGAAAATTTGTTGGGTGAAGTGGATGAAAGTTTTTCAACCGAGAAGTAAAGGAGGTTTAGTGGTAAGGGATATTAAGTTGATAAACCTTAGTCTTCTAGCAAAGTGGAGATGGAGAATTATTCAAGAACAACCCATGCTTTGGAAGAATATCAAAGAGGGGAAATATGGGGAGAGGGAGAGTGGGGAATATTGGTGGGGAGTGGCCTTACTTTGCTTCTAGATGGTGAAAAGATTTAATGGGCTTGGAGATAGAGGGAGCTGGAGTATATAAGTTGGTTTAATAGGGAAGTGGAGAGGAGGTTGGGGAATGGAAACTTATTTTTGGAAAGATAAATGGTTGACATATACGACGTCCTTTTGTGAGAGTTTTCCACTCCTATTCTCTTTAACAATTAATAAAGATTTGAAAGTGGGGGAAGTGTGGCAAGATAGTCTGGAAGGAGGTGAGTGGAGGTTTGAGTGGCGTCATAGTTTGTTTGTGTGAGATATTGATCTAGTTCAAAGGCTTAATGATGGGCTTCTTGGCGTAGAGGTTGGGGAGGGATGGATTGGTGGAAGTGGAATCCGGAAGACGGTGGTCTTTTCTCGGTAAAGTCTTGTTATACTTTATTAGAAAACTTGTTTTTGGTGGATAGGGAACTTAGTGTAGAGGAGGAGGTGGTATTTCGATATTTTTGGAAGAGTCTGGCTCCCTCGAAGGTTTTGGCATTCTCTTGGACATTACTACTTGATCGTATTCCAACTCGATCAAATCTTGCAAAATAATGTCTTTTGGAAGTCGATGTGTCAAGAAGGTGTGTTTTTTGTGATGGCGAGGAGGAAACAACAATTCATTTGTTTATTCATGGAAATGTGATTGCAAAAGTTTGGTTTAATGTAATGAATTGGATGCAATTCAATTTTACCACTCCGCTTAATTTGTTTGTTCATCTCAACTGTTGGAAAAATGAGATTCGATGTAAAAAGATAAGGCAAGGGGATTGGTTAATTTGGCATGCAATAATTTGGGTTATTTGAAAAAGATAATAAGCTTTACGCCTTTGAGGTTTTACACAACCATTACCGGGTTAAAAGACAAATTTTGGAAGATGTTCTGATCAACAACAAAAATCAATTCTCAACACGGGAGAATGAAACATTTTGGACCAAAATACAATGAAAGTAACTTTCAAAATAGAGAATAAAACTTTGCATATGTTTTTTAAGGGTTAAAAAGGTTTTTAGTCCTACAAACTTACGAGCTTTTAAGTTTAATCCTTTAAACAAAAATATTCAATTTTAGTCCATATTTACATTATAGTGCTCATTAAAACTTGTGAACTCTTGATTTCTTGTGATTACAAAATTGTTAGTTTCTGAAATAATAATTTTTTGTGATTACAATTTTTTTTTTGACAGATTGTGATTAGAAAATTTTGTTTTTTAAATAATGATGAAGCTTTATATAGAGCATGAAGAATATATTTGTTTTTTCTTTGGTCAAGGTTTTCCGTTGCGTTTGTAACGTCATTAAGGGGCAAACATTTTATTCCTTACTATGCATAGTTACGAAAAAAATGGTCTCTAATATGATTTTGGAACTGAAATGTATAGTTCTTAACCTTTTTTCTTTCTTAATAGATATACACGTAATTTTAAGTCCATGACATTTATAGGTGTGTTCGATTTGCTAGAAAATAAAGGGTAGGATATAACAACTCCAGTTGTATAGTGTTTGATTTGTAAAACTAGTCGTTTGAAGGACAAGACAATTAGGTGGCAAGGAACATGACAAAAACTGAAATTCTTGTCCCCAACTAAACCACAACACAACTTTTTGTTCCGCATACAAGTTGTCTAAAATACCAAAATAGTCTTTTGTCCGCAAAAAATCATACAAGACAAAAATTATTCAATACCATAAAATGTTGTCATGTGATGTTTTGTCTTGTGTTGTGTTGTTCTGTCCAATACTTCCTGTTTAGCAGATCAAACACACCCATAATGTTTAGTTAGAGCATCTTCGATAAGAGTATCGTTGAGAGTTTCATAGTAAAATGAACTCGTTTCTTATTTTTTTCCTCATTGGAGGAATCTGATGTTGCAATGTGAGTTTCATATAATTCAGTGAGAGACCTTAACTAAACTACAATAGTAATAGAATGAAAGATTTATTTCCTTTCATCAACCACGCCAACCAATACATAAAAAAGGAAAATAACAACATTTTGGATCATAATATTTTTTAATAATGAATTGTTTTAACAAACACTCGAGCATAAGCTATGCTAAAGGTTGGGAGATGGAAGTACAAACAAGTTGGAGCACTTTGGCCCAACCACAAAACTAGAGGAAAAAAATTGGCCAAAGAAAAAAGGGAGGTTATGGAAGCAACATCACACCACGGAGGACACAAGGACAACACCACATGGCTAGCCTTTCCCTTCACAATTCACCACATGGAGGGGCTAAAATGCCATCATCCCTCGGCTGATCACTCCACCTTCTAAACAACCCAGAAACACAAAATGCAAAAGGTTGCTCAACAAATCGGCCAGCCTACCCATATCATAAGGCAAAACTTTTGGTGGATCATATTGCCACCCCTAGGGAAAACAAAGAAGTGGATCCCAACTCCACTCGTATAATACATGAACTCTTAGCCATCCTTCGTAGAAATCACCTCCACGACATCACCTTAATGTTCTCAATTTCTTCCAATAGAGAACACAACTTATTCTCAAAAGTCTTACCATTACTAATACTCCAAAGCACCCATATTAGTGCTTGCCAAATTAGGATTAGGCTTTTTCGCATCCTTTTATTTTCCCCTAAAACCATTAACATAGAAAACAAAGATAAGAGACTCGGCATGATTTACCATGAATAGCCCAAGCCAACGAAAGATTTGGCACCAAACTCCCATCGCTAATTCACGATGCAGAAAAAAGTGATTTCAAGACTCATTAGCGTCGTGACGCAACACACAATTCACACTCCCGTGAGGTAGCTCGATTCCAATTCTCAAGAGATTATCTTGGATATCTAGCTTGTCACAAATAAGGTGCCATGGAAACACCTACACTTTACGGGGCACTAGACTGCTCCTGAGGTTCTAGAAAATAAGTTCATCTTATGGTGACAGCAACACATAATATGCTATTGTTTAACTAAATGAACACTGAAAGCATGTCATTCGGGTCCGCTTTCCTCCACCACTTGTCCTTTTTCAATGATAAGAGATCTCCTCACAACAGCTCCAACAGGTTCTGGTACTCCTCCTCTTCCCACCCAAACATATACGTCTTTTCCATCCCAAAATCCATCGAAAATTACCCTCCACCATACTACCCATATCAACGGTGTTCCCTACTTTATTGTTGGAACTTGAAATGAGCCTAAAAAATATCACTGAGATGGGGAATTTCTTGTCTATTCAATGTTCCATAAGGTAGTGTTTCTCCCATTTCCAATCTACATTTCAATTCCTATAGCGAACCAATTCTCACCCTAAGCTTCCATCCTTTCAAACGAGACCAAATCTCACCACCAGATGGAAGATGTGTATGACACTATCATACTGCCTAAGTTTGGATTGTAGATAACCCCCAAACCATATTTAGCCACTATCACATCTTTCCACTGTGCATTCTCTCTCTCTCTCTCTCTCAAGCAACCATCGCCTATATTTAGTCAATAAGATTATATTTACCACTCCAATATCTCTCACGTCTAATCCTCCATCCTTTTTTGGGTGACACGCCTTACTCCGCTCAACCCAATTAATCTTATTTGACCCCCTTCCCCTTTGCATATGAACTTAATTTGAAGCTTCAAAACTTCCTTCCACACACCAACAAACATATTGGTGACTCCCAGAATACTCTTTGTATTTCTAGATGGATTGACTAAGTGAAAATATACAATATCTAAGTTATAGTATAAAAAGATATTGATCCCATAACGGATGGGGAGCTATAGTTTCCTAAAGCTGTCTAGCAAATAACTTGTTTGCAAGGAAATAAGATAAATCATAAGTGTCACAACAATAAAATAAAGATAACAGTTTAGGAAAATAGTTAAAAAGACTTAGAAGTTCTCAAAAGTAAAAGTGTGGTTTAAGCAATGAATCAGTTATGACAGAGATTTGCTACGATATACAAAGCTATATCTTTCTATTGGTTCCTGGAAACCAGGTGACCTTAGGGGGTCTATTGACACTGCAATCATGTTAAGCATACAAAGACACACCTTTATCGCGGTACAACACAATAATTAACAAGCAATATCACTAGGTTAGGTCATCAGTAGCTCAACATCTGAGAAGAGTTTGAGTCATGGCATATGACAATACTCTTAGATAGATCTTGGCGCATCTCTAGGTTCTTCCAAGATCTTGTTTAAGTTCAAGTAGTCTGTCTTGTTCCTATCTCCTTTAGGTACTTAGGGACATAACTCATATCAAACAAACATTTTCCATTCTCATTACCTGTCGGTATCAGGGAACTTGGCATTAAAAATAAAAATGATCAAGTTTTACTTTCAAAGATTTTGCATTAAAACAATTTGTTTGAAAGAAGCACAAAGTTATAGCTCTTTAAATCTTAAGCGAAGAATATCATAACTTCATCATGTCTAAACCACAAGAAGAGGCTTAGCTCATGATGAGCTTAACCACGAAGATGAAGATGAAATGAAACATAAGTGACAACATGAAAAAGCTAAATTGATAAATAAAAAGAGTTAAAAACAAATTACACTCCAACAAGGATAGAGGTGAGCTTGAAGCATCACCAAAGTAATCCTAACTCTAAATTGCTAAGAACTAGCACTCATGCTCATCTATGGAGAAGATGAGATGGAATGAGAACTCTAGTTGCTGCTAACCCTAACTGAAACTTGGCTGCTAATTTCACTATGCAAAATTTTGGACCCTTGGCACTAACATGTGGTATAGTACAAGGCCAACCACTACAAGTTATACCCTTTGGTCATTTCCCACATGATGTGTCCTTATCTTATCCTTGCAATACCAAGCATATTCTTTATTCCTCGTACTACCAATCATTGGCGTCAAATCGTAGAACTTAGCCCTTAACCAATGATAAGTAAGGGTCCCATGGGTTCGTACTATTGACCATTCAGGATGATCTGTCACGCTATAAATCTTCACATCTTCTAACGTTGTATCTTCATACATCACCAGACTCGTTTTCCACGTTGTAGTTGCTTAGATCTCCAATGCATTTCCTCATCTTGTTCCATAAAACATCCACCATAAGAAATACTAGTTCAAAATGATTAAAGAACACTAAAAACTACTTAAAACTATAAATTAACAAATTGTCACTTATTAGATGCTATAGGTCATGCAATCACTCAATTTCTCATAGATTATGGGGGATAAGTGCAATGTAATAACCTACAAAATGGCCGGTTATCACATATGCATCAGTGAGAGAAAGAAAATTGGAATAGTGTTTAACACTCCATTCAAGAGCACTACCCGACCTCTCAATCTAACATACTCTTTTCCCAATTAAAGCTATCACCTCTGAAGTACCTGCAACATTGGTTCCCACATTGAAAGCCTCTTAGGCTTAGCTCCCATTGGTGACCCCAAATATTTAAATGGCATCATTTTACGACTAAAATTTAGGAAGTCTGACCCCACCTCTAATAATGATTATGTGACATTTATACGCATAAGACATCTTTTCACAAAATTTACTTCTAATTCAGATGCTATTTCAAAGGCTCTCAAATAGCCTTCGACACTCACAAATTCTCAATTGTTGCCTCCTCAATTCGAAAGGTATCATCCACATACTGAAGATGGGATACCTTCATACACCCATCTCTCATCACATAACCTTTGAACATGTGCATCCTACATGCTGACTTCATGAGGCCCCTAAAACCTTCCGCTACCAAGAGAAATATTAAAGTAGCAAGGGGTCTCCTTGATTTAGGCCTGTTTATCGAGACTTCCTCCGTAGGACATCCAGTCACCAAAACTAACAAATTATTTGTACAAATGCAAGCCTTCATCCATTTTATCCAAAACCAAACCTTCCCAACATATAGTCCAAGGAGTCCAATCCACCAAGTTTTAAGCTTATCAAAATCCACCTTCAAGATCAAGTAGTTTTTCCCTCACTTCCTCCTCCTTGCATCATCTATAACTTCATTAACCATCACGACCCCATCTATCAATTGTCTTCCTTTAAGGACAATGTTTTATTCTTTACTTTCACTAGTCTTGACGTCAACAACTTTACCAACAACTTATTTCAACATCCCAAAATCGAGATAGATTGAAAAGCACTTAGTTCAAAAGGAGAGTCAATTTCCGGTATTAAGGCCAAAAAATAAAATTAAGGAGATCCCCATTGCCATTGAATTGATCAAACATCGCTCTCACCTTCCCTTTCATCGCCTCCTAAAAATTCTAATGAAAGTAAAATCAAAACGTTTTGGACTCGGGCACTTGTTAACAACACATTCCTATTACTATCGCTTCAACTTCCCCCCTCAAGAATGGTGTCGTTAAGGCCACATTCCCTTCAAAGGCTTCTAGCAAAAAAAAATAAACGGATCTCTTGTTTATATTATGAATGGTTCACTAATTCGATGTATTATATACTCTCTTAATATTTTTCGGTGTGGTGTTTATTTGGTTGGATCAAGTACCCCTTGTACTTAATCCCGGATTATAAGTATAGTTCTAATTGTACTTAATTCCACCGTATATAAAATAATTCGTTCAAAAAATCTAGTCTAATCACATTATTTTATATAATATTTTTTTTGTGTGGTGATGACATTCGTTTTTTGGTGCATGGTGACATTATTTTATATAATCTAAAAATTCAATACATGCTATGTATCATATAATACTTGCATATATATTATAAAGGTAAATATAGTGAAATCGCGTTATTTTGTTTATATTTGACAATATACTGCACAAAAAGGTTTTTGTCGCTCAAGCATTCATCTTATGGTGCTCTTCAAGGTTGTCCTGCTAAGAAATTGAAAGGTCAAATAAATAAAACTAAGTGTAAGTTAAATTATAAGGGTAAAAATATTTATTATGACATGAGAAAACAATTATGTATGTTAAGAAGTAATAGAATCATTTTTAACTTAACTGTTAAACACATAAACATTTATTCGTTACGCATATCGGCATTCCAGGTAAAATACATCGATTACTTGCACAATCAAGGGCAGAATTACAAGTAATAAGTATCTATAAAATTAAATAATGTTATTAAAAGATTAATAAAATCATTTATAAGGTAAAAAATATTTTAAAATGATGAGAAAATTGGCTTACTATAGGCATTGGTTACAACGAGAAATAGAGAAAAAAAAGAGGATCACAATATATATCAACTCAAGAATTATAACCATTTTTTCATTTGCATGTAGTAAACAGAAAACTGTATTATAAATTTATATAATATGTAGAACTCCATGCTCTATTTATTTCAATAAAATATTTTTTTAGCATGTATAGAATTGTAAGAAACCATTTTTAAAGTTATAATCATTTGTAATCGTCTTTTAAACACATTGATACGTTGTATTTGTCCTTTAACTCAATGAATTGATCACTTAATTTTAGTAAGGATCTCACATAAATATATTGTTGGTCATTCAATTTCAATTTTTTTTTAATAAATCAAAGAGGTGTCACTATAACATTTGCACCCTAAGTCATCGCCTATATTTTCCCTCAAAAAAAGAAAAGTCATCGCCTATATTTTTTATGGTAAAAAATTGTTCCCCTAGAGTTTAAATAGGCAAATGGTGTGCTTGTTTTCGTCGTTCTTTCAACGCTTTGTCTTTTTTTACCTCATCGAATTTGACTATGTTTATATATAAGTACTATTTGACGTAGTCGAAAGCAAAAAATAGACAATTTTGCAAGCGACAAACCTGTAAAAATATGGTTTCAGAATCTATCAGAAATTGAGAAAATTATCTGGAATATTATTGAATGAATAAAAACCGTATCTCTAGCTACAACTGAAGTGTTTAAATACTAAGGGAACTCTAATTGGCTGAGAATTCAAAATAGAAAATAAAACAGAAATTATTAAAATTGGGCTGAAATAAGAATACTAAAGGAACACTCATACACCAGTCTCCTCCACCTCTGAAGAACTCGACCCCGAGTTCTCATTTTGATAAAGAACTTGATCTGCATGATATTCATAGATGTCTGCCACATTGAAAATTTTAACTCTCCGATGTATATCAACAACATTTTTCATCTGACATTTATCCCTCATGGGAGGCAAATCGTTTGGTAGCTCACCGACGATCCACTCTTTGAAATCTCCTAGTTTCTCTAGCACTTCTTATGGAATTGATACTTCCTCCTTCACAACACTCATCAACACTTTGCTCACCACTGGACATAAACATTCAGTTTCCTTAACAGCCTTATCAAGTTCCTTTTAATGTTGTGTTATTATCAAGAAACTAGACTTCTTTTCTCTTGGGCTCTAATCAAAGTGAAAAACAGGAGCCATAGCAGTCTTATGTGTACCCCATGTAAACATCATCTCATTATCTCGTCCCCGATAAGTAATATCATTATCAACTGCCAAGGTATACCAAGTAAAAGATGACAAACATTCATATCAAGAACATCACAAAGAACCTCTTCTCTATAATGCTTGCCGATGGAGATAGGAACTCTGCATGATAGTGTTACTCGAACCTGGGATCCCTTGCTGACCCAACCTAGGGTGTATGGCTTCTCATGAGGTCTATGGATAACTTAAAATAATCTACAAATTTATGAGACACCAGATTCTCCGCACTTCCACTATCCACGACCAAGTTGCGCACTTTGTTCTTGACAGAACAATGTGTTTTAAACAAGTTCTTGCGCTACCCTTCATCTTTGGATGTCAGTAACATCCTTTGCAACAAAAAAGTTACCCTCTCATCAGATTCCTCTTCGCCAAACTCAGCCCCAACATACTCATCTTCCTCGGTAGTAGGTTGCTCTATTTCTTCCTCTCCTTCCTTTTCTTTTGCAACAACAATGACTATCCTTGATGGACAAACATTTGATCTGTGACCTTTTTCATTACACCGATAACAAGTATCTCCGGTGGCCTTAACATATGGATTATTCTGCCTCTAGGTTGGTGCCTTACTCTGTTGCACACCGTTAAAGATGCTAGCCTTTTTATTACTAGGATTGAAATCTTTGTTTGCTGCAGTATTTTCTTTTCGGCTGCTGATTCAAGGTTATTCTGGGGAGAATATCTTCTTAAGGATGAGAAGTTTTGGGGGGATTTCTCTATCAGTTTTGCCTTCAAAGCTAGGTTGGATGCTTCAGCCACGGTCCAAACTATTTGTAAACCCATCTTCTCTTGCAAGGATCCCTTTAAGCCGCTGATATATCGAGCTCCCTTATGATTTTCTGATTCTTCAAGTTCGTTACGTTGAGAGAAACGCAATAACTCAACTGTATATTCTGCCACTGATCGCTTGCCTTGAACACAATCAATATACATCTTATACAGAATTTGTACGTAATATTCCGGTAAAAACCGCTCCAACATCAATTGTTTCATCTTTCGCCAAGTTCAGATTAGTGTTTTCCTTTTCTTCTGTCTCTGAACAACAAGTTTATCCCACCATATAGCAGCAATACTCTTCAGTCTGATTGCTACCATCTTAACATGTTTGCTTTCAGGGACGTCCATGACATCGAAAAATCTGTCAGCGTCTATTCGCCAATCTAGAAACTCTTCAACCCCCATCATTCCGTAAAACAATGGAATATCAGCCTTCATGCGGTAATCATGGTGATTCCCACGTTCATCTCCTTCTTCAGTCACGATTTCTTCCTCTTTAGAACTCGAATCCTCAATAATTCAATTGTTTCCACCATGTGGAACCTTAATCGGTCCTTCTCCCTTGTTCTAATTGTTTCTGTTATTGTTGGTGGTGGTGTTGTTAACGTTGTTGTTGGCGTTGTTATTCACCTGAGTTAATAATGTTGCCACCTGTGCAGTCAGAGCATTGATGGTCGTGGTAAAAGTCGCGATTATGCCCTCAACCTCTACTTTCGTCACTGGTTGATCTCTCATGGCTGATCATGTTACGAAAAGAACAGGAGAAATCTGCTCTGATACCACCTAACGCAGTCGAAAGCAAAGGATAACAAGCGCTAAACCAAGATTTAAAACAGACAAGTTTGCAAGCGACAAATTTGTGAAAATAGGGTTCTGAAATCCACTAGAAATTGAGAAAATTCTCTTAAATATTATTGAATGAATAAAAACTGTCTCTCTGGCTACAACTGAAGTGTTTAAATACTAAGGAAACCCCAATAAACCGAAAATCCAAAATAAAAAATAAAACAGAAATTATTAAAATTGGGCTTAAATAATAATACTAAAGAAATCCTCCTACATCACTATTTTTCTTTCGTTATTTTGTATTTTTTATTTTTTTTGAAGGGCGTTATTTTGTATTTTGTTTAGAAGGCGTTATTTTGTATTGAATGATTTTTATGTATAACAATATATAATCACATTTGTAAAAACAAAAAAAAATATAATCACATTTTTTTTTGCATTTGATTTGCTAAACAATATATACTAGACAGAACATCATAAGACATAACAACACAACACAAGGCAGAACAACGCATGACAAACTTTTATAATATTGAATAATTTTTTATCTTATACGAGTTTTGGTGGACAAAAAGCTATTTTTGTATTTTAGATAACTTGTATGTAGGACAAAAAATTGTGCTGTAGTTTTGTGAGGGACAAAATTTTTGTTTTTGTCATGTCTCTTGCCTTTAGTTTGTGCTGTCCCAAAAATAATTTTACAAATCAAACATCGTACAACTGGAGTTATCATTGTTATGTCCTTCAGTTTTTAGCGGATCAAACACAAGTATTTGACCTTCAATTAGTTTTTTCTTACGTTGTGAAGGATTCTCTTATTTTGATCACTTTAGATAGTATTTCCATTTTCTCGCCCAATCATAATTATTGTGTCTATTATCTATATTGTGAACAAGTAAAGTGATTTGTTTTTCTTTCAAAAAAAAAAAGTAAAGTGATTTGTTTTGTTCACACTTTTCTGGTTCTTATTTTTCATTTGATATTGATGAAAGTGATTTGTTTATTTTGCTTTTACCAGCTGTTTGTTCTTCATTGTGATTAACATTTAATTTGTTCAGTTTTTCAGCCTTCCGTTTGTGATAAATCAATTTTATAAAATCCTTTTTTTTTTTGCAGTGTTGGATATTTGTACATTAAATTAGAGTTTTACTTTGTTGGGTTTTTTACATGTGGTTGGTTTACTTTGGATCATATTTGTACTGCAATGCTAACATGCTATTATAGGTATCGAGAAAAACAAGGGTGAAATGTATCTTAAGAGTCACATGTTTTGTCTTCGGTTGTAAGCTGCAGTTATTTGAACTTTAAAGTGATTTTTTGGGTGCTAATCTTTTGTAAGTTTATCTTTGCCTTTGTGTTGGCTCGACCATTTTGTTTCGCATGACTATTACAGGGATACTTGTGAAGGTGTTATAAGATCATCATCTAGAACTATATGACTCCAAAGAATTGTATAAAAATTTAAATTTACTTTAAAACTGAAAATGAGAATTTTTAGATGATAGTTTGATTTTCAATTAAAAATAATATTATTTCAAAATTTAGCCAAGTTGTTCGAATTTATTCATTTGATTGATAATATGAAATGAATGAACGAAGAAAATTCTCATTATTGATTCAATGTGTACAATATGTATTTATACAAGAATGAACCAACTAACATAGAACAATCTATAACAGAGGAGCAAAACGACCTAAAAGACCTCTAACTAGATTGCTTGTGTTGCAAGTTATTGTTATTATTATGTTTTTCATCCTTTTTATCTTCTTGGTGCAATATCCCCCCCACAAGTTGGAGGTTGGTAGATATCTAACATCCCCAACTTGGATAGTAAAAGATGACAGGTTGAGGAAGCAATCAATGACTTGGTGAAGAAGTCAACAACTTAATCTTTAGATGAAATAGGAAGTCGTTTGAACAAGCCAGCTTGTAAATTCTCTCTAACAATGTGGCAATCAATTTCTAAATGCTTAGTATGTTCATGAAATACTGGATTAGCAGCAATATATATAGCGCTTTGATTGTCACAATAGAGGACAGGAGCCTTGATGCATTGAACCTCTAAATCTCTGATAAGATAGAGTAACCATTGCAATTCACAAGTAGCAGATACCAATGCATGATCTTTGTCCTCCATGATATGAGAGATTGGCCAAGAAAGAAGCATTGACTAGGGATGGATCTTCTTGTATCTTTGCAACCAGCCAATCAACATCAGTGAAACTTTGAATTTGCAAAGATGACTTTCTAGGAAAGAATATGCCTCTGCCAGGACATCCTTTCAGGTATCTTAGAACTCTCATAGTTGCAGTATGGTGAGCTTGTGTAGGGTTACTGAGAAGCTGACTCAATTGTTGGGTGATGTAAGTGATGTCAGGTCTAGTAGTATTAAGATATAATAATCTTTCAACTAGTCTTCTATAAGCTGGAATGTTTGAAAATGGAGGAGAAGAATCAGGGTGCAATTTGATGGAAAGGTATGAAGGAGTGGAAACAGGTTTAGATCCTAGGAGGCTTGAATCATCAAGAACGTCCAGACAATATTTCCTTTGACAAAGAGAAATGTCAGATTGAGAATGAGCTACCTCAAGTCCCCGGAAATATTTAAGTGTACCTAGATCTTTGATCTTAAAGGCTGCATGTAATACAGTTTTGATGGAAGTAAATTCAGATAAATTGTTACCATCTAGAATGACATTGTAACGCCTAGAATTTAATTTTATTATTTTATTGAATTATAATGAATTAATATAATTTAATAGATTAAATAGAATTAAAATGGCATTAAGGGCATTATGGGAAATTAAGAAAGAGGGAAGTGGAATAGAAAAAGAGGTATACGTGTGAAGAGGTTTCATTTGTTGTGTTTTCACGTGAAACAGAGAAGAGAAAAGAGGAGAAGCAGAGCCAAGGAAGAAGGTGAAGAACTTGAGAAGAGGAAAAGCTGAAGGGGGCGATTTCTTCATAACAAGGTAAGGGTGGGACTAGCTTCTATAAATCTAAGTTTCATAATCCCTAAATTTTGATTTAACATGTTGATGTTGGTGAATTTGGGAATTAGGGTTGTTTGATTATGATAAACTAATGATGGAATGTTAAATTGATGATTTCTATGTTGAGATGTTGATTTTGTTGTGATTCTATGGTGTTGTTACTGATTGGTGCCATGCTTATGCATAAATTGATGAAGTTTTGAATGTTCATAAACATGTGTCAGATGAATGAGAAGTTTGAATAATATAAGTTGCTTTTCCTGAGTTTTCTTATCTCTGCCCTGAATTTGAAACGAAAAATGGTATTGATCGGTACAGAATTGGTCTTAGGTGTAAACACAAAAGTTGTAGGTATGGATGTTAGTTTTCTAATGCCGTTGGTCTGACGTCAAAACGATATATAGAACTTGAGTTATGGTCAAATTACTGCACGTAGGTCACAGTGAATTTTTATGGACTTTCTGCACAACTTTTCCGAATTTGAAACGAAAACTGGTATTGATCGGTACAGAATTGGCCTTGGGTGTAAACATGAAGGTTTTAGATAATTTTGTTAGCTTTCCAGTGGCTTTGGTTTGACGTGAAAATGACTTTTAGTTTTTGAGTTATGATGAAAATACTCCAAGGAGGTCTTAGTGAAATTGTACGGTGACAGCATTCTCTGTTTCATGTTTTGCGTCTTTTTCACACTTCTCTGTTTTAAATTGGTCTTTGGTATAAACATGAAAGTTGTTGATAATTGTGATGATGATAATACACGATGATGATGTTAAACGATGATGATGATAACGATGATGATGTATATGATAATGAAGTTGTTGTTGACGTTGTATTTGTTGTAAATGTTGCATTGTCGAGTCCAGTACATATGCATTAAGTGATGGGGGTGTATGCCCGACATGTCTATTATGACATTATGAATTAAGTGATGGGGGTGTATGCCCGACATGTCTATATGACATTTACGATGGGGGTGTATGCCCGACATGTCCTATTATGACATATTTTGCGATGAATTGGTACCACATGCATGTTGCATACTTGAGTCAGTGATGTTGCATTGTTGAGTCGGTCGATGTTATTGTATTTGATGTTGCATTGAGAGGTGAGATTATGATGTGTATGTGTGATGTATGTATAAGATCTGATGGTGTTGTTTGATGATGTTTATGTGAAATGTTAAATTCATATTTATGAATTATGTACTTATGTTTATTGAATGTGAATCTCACCCCTTCTGTTTGAATGTTGCCTCTACGTGGGTAACGTGCAGATAACCAGGAGTAATCGCTGAAGTGAGTTGATTCCTCGTGTCATTAGGAGTCGCTCTGATATGTAACGGGATGGGAAACTTTTTGATGAATTCATGTGCTATGTATTTTAATTTCAAACTGATGTTGAACCACATTTAGTGGAGTTTTAAACTACGTTGTTTTTGATGTGGCCTTGTGCCTAATGATGTTTAGATTTAATTATGAAGTTGAATTTCCGCTGCGATGGTTTGACGTTATTGAAAAGTCTGTTTTGAAATAAATAGCAAATTATCCTATTTATAAATTGTAAACGAAGTGCGACATCCCGTCAAGGTTGAAACTCTGATTTATTTTAAATAAAATTTTCAAGTTGGGAAAACGGGGTGTTACAATTGGTATCAGAGCAGGTCGGTCCGTCCGACTAATTAGATGAGTCTTGAGTCCCTTGTGTCGCGTGATAGCTAAATACTATCATTGTGATGTTGATGTTTGATTGTTGTCTGCTGTGTAGATTTTAGAATATGGCTGGAAGAGGACAAGGTGCTGCTATTGCTGCTGCGTTGCATGCCGTTGCTCAAGCTGTGGGGCAACATCCGAATGCTGGTGCTGGAGGTAATGATGGAGTGAGAATGCTGGACATGTTCCTGAAGAATCATCCGCCTACTTTCAAAGGGAGGTATGATCCTGATGGAGCACAGACTTGGCTAAAAGAGGTGGAAAGAATTTTCCGAGTCATGCCGTGCAGTGATGCTCAGATGGTGCGCTTTGGCACACACATGTTGGCAGAAGAAGCTGATGATTGGTGGGTGAGCCTTCAACCAATTCTTGCGAATGGGGGCGAGGTGGTGACTTGGGATGTGTTTAGGAGAGAGTTCCTGAACAGGTATTTTCCGGAGGATGTCCGTGGAAAGAAGGAGATCGAATTCCTTGAATTGAAGCAGGGTGATATGACGGTGACAGAGTATGCTGCGAAATTTGTGGAGCTGGCGAAATTTTACCCGCATTATACACCTGAGACAGCTGAGTTTTCGAAGTGTATCAAGTTTGAGAATGGTCTGCGTGCTGAGATTAAGCGGGCCATTGGTTACCAGAAGATCCGTCGGTTTTCTGAGTTGGTGAGTAGCTGCAGGATTTACGAAGAGGACACCAAAGCTCATTACAAAATTATGAATGAGCGGAGGGGAAAGAATCAACAGAACCGTCCTAAACCTTACAGTGCTCCAGCTGATAAGGGTAATCAGAAGGTGAATGATGAGAGGAGACCCAAGAGGAAAGAAACTCCGACTGAGATTGTTTGCTACCAATGTGGTGAGAAGGGTCATAAGAGTACTACTTGCAATGTTGAAGTGAAAAGATGTTTCCGCTGTGGCAAGAAAGGGCATGTAGTTGCAGATTGTAAGTTTAATGACGTTGTCTGTTTCAACTGTAATGAGGAAGGTCATACTAGTACTCAGTGCAAGAAACCCAAGAAGCCTCAGAATAGTGGAAAGGTGTTTGCTCTAGCTGGTGCCCAGACAACTAATGAAGACCGTTTGATCAGAGGTACTTGTTTCATTAATGGTACTCCTTTAATTGCTATTATTGATACTGGTGCCACTCATTGTTTTATTGCTGCTGATTGTGCATCTAAGTTGGGTCTTGTGTTATCTAGTATGAATGGGGAAATGGTTGTCGAAACTCCATCTATGGGTTCGGTGACTACTTCGCTAGTGTGTCTGAGATGTCCATTTTCTATGTTTGGTCGAGATTTTGAAGTTGATTTGGTTTGTTTACCTTTGAGTGGAATGGATGTCATCCTTGGTATGAACTGGTTGGAGTATAACCGTGTTCATATTAACTGTTTTAATAAGTCGGTGCGTTTTTCTTCTGTTGAAGAAGATAGTGGAGTTGAGCTTTTGTCTACTAAGCAGCTGAAGCAGATGGCATGTGATGAAGTCCAGATGTTCTCCTTGATGGCATTTTTGTCCATTGAGAATCAAGAGAAGATTGATAAGTTGCCTGTGGTGTGTGAATTTCCAGAAGTTTTTCCCGATGAGATTCCTGATGTGCCGCCGGAGAGGGAAGTTGAATTTTCAATTGATCTTGTTCCGGGTACGAAGCCGGTGTCGATGGCACCTTACCGAATGTCGGCTTCCGAGCTAGCAGAGTTGAAGAAACAATTGGAAGACTTGTTGGATAAGAAGTTTGTAAGGCCGAGTGTTTCACCGTGGGGAGCACCTGTGTTATTGGTTAAGAAGAAAGATGGCAGCATGAGGTTGTGTGTTGATTATCGGCAGCTGAACAAAGTGACGATCAAGAATAGATATCCGCTCCCGAGGATTGATGATTTGATGGACCAGTTGGTGGGTGCTTGTGTTTTTAGCAAAATTGATTTGAGATCGGGTTATCATCAGATTAAAGTGAAGGATGAAGATGTTCAGAAGACGGCCTTTAGAACACGTTACGGACATTATGAATATTCGGTGATGCCGTTCGGTGTTACGAATGCGCCAGGGGTATTTATGGAATATATGAACCGTATTTTTCATAACTATTTGGATCAATTTGTTGTTGTTTTTATAGATGACATTTTGATATACTCCAAGACCGAGGAAGATCATGCGGAGCATTTGAAGATTGTGTTGCAAGTGTTGAAAGAGAAGAAGCTGTATGCCAAGTTATCAAAGTGTGAATTTTGGTTGAAAGAGGTGAGTTTTCTTGGCCACATTATTTCAGGTAGTGGTATTGCGGTTGACCCATCTAAAGTGGAAGCAGTATCACAATGGGAGACCCCTAAGTCGGTGACTGAGATTAGAAGTTTCCTTGGTTTGGCTGGATATTATCGCAGATTTATAGAAGGATTTTCGAGGATTGCACTTCCGTTGACGCAGTTGACTTGTAAAGGTAAAGCTTTTGTGTGGGATGTTCATTGTGAAACCAGTTTTAATGAATTGAAGCAGCGTTTGACGACGGCTCCAGTCTTGATTTTGCCGAAGCCAGATGAGCCTTTTGTGGTGTATTGTGACGCGTCCAAGTTGGGATTAGGTGGTGTGCTTATGCAAGATGGTAAAGTAGTGGCTTATGCATCAAGACAGTTGAGAATTCATGAACGGAACTATCCTACGCATGATCTTGAGTTGGCCGCAGTGGTATTTGTGCTGAAGATTTGGAGACACTATTTATATGGTTCAAGATTTGAGGTGTTTAGTGATCATAAAAGTTTGAAGTATCTATTTGATCAGAAGGAGCTAAATATGAGGCAGCGAAGATGGCTTGAACTGTTGAAGGATTATGATTTTGGACTGAATTATCATCCAGGTAAAGCTAACGTTGTTGCTGATGCTTTGAGCAGGAAAACCTTGCATATGTCTGCTATGATGGTTAAAGAGTTTGAGTTGCTTGAACAATTCAGAGATATGAGTTTGGTTTGTGAATTGGCACCTCAGAGTGTGAAGTTGGGTATGTTGAAGATTAACAATGAATTTTTGAGTAATATCAGAGAAGCTCAGAAAGTAGATGTGAAGTTGGTGGATTTGATGAATGAGGCTGAGGGTAGTGATTTCAAAATTGATGATCAAGGAGTGTTGAGGTTTAGAGGCAGAATTTGTATACCTGATAACGATGAGATGAAGAAGATGATTCTTGAGGAAAGTCACAGAAGTAGCTTGAGTATTCATCCGGGAGCTACAAAAATGTATCATGATTTGAAGAAGCTGTTTTGGTGGTCTGGTTTGAAGCGAGATGTGGCTCAATTTGTGTATTCATGTTTGACTTGTCAGAAGTCGAAGGTTGAGCATCAGAAACCTGCTGGGTTGTTGACACCGTTGGATGTGCCAGAGTGGAAGTGGGATAGTATATCCATGGATTTTGTGACGAGTTTGCCGAATACTCAGAGAGGACATGATTCAATTTGGGTGATTGTGGATAGGTTGACGAAGTCTGCGCATTTCCTTCCGATAAATATTAGTTATCCTGTGTCGCAGTTGGCAGAGATTTACATTCGAGAGATTGTGAAGTTGCATGGTGTTCCGTCGAGTATTGTGTCAGACAGAGATCCAAGATTTACTTCTAGATTTTGGAAGAGTTTGCAGGAAGCATTGGGTTCTAAATTGAGGTTGAGCTCGGCTTATCATCCGCAAACAGATGGTCAGTCGGAAAGGACGATTCAATCACTCGAAGATTTGTTGAGAATATGTGTTCTTGAGCAGGGTGGAGCTTGGGATAGTCATATACCGTTGATAGAGTTCACTTATAACAACAGTTACCATTCTAGCATTGGAATGGCACCTTTTGAGGCATTGTATGGTAGGAGGTGCAGAACTCCTTTGTGTTGGTTCGAGGCTGGTGAGAGTGCAATTGTGGGACCAGAAATTATTCAGCAAACTACTGAGAAGGTCAAATTGATACAAGAGAAGATGAAAGCATCGCAGAGTCGGCAGAAAAGTTATCATGATAAGCGAAGAAAAGACCTTGATTTCCAAGAAGGTGATCATGTGTTTTTGAGAGTCACTCCGATGACTGGTGTTGGACGTGCATTGAAATCGAAGAAGCTGACTCCGAAGTTCATTGGTCCTTATCAGATATCAGAAAGGATAGGAACAGTTGCTTATAGAGTGGGATTACCACCGCATCTTTCAAATTTGCATGATGTGTTTCACGTGTCGCAACTTCGGAAGTATGTTACAGATCCCTCTCATGTGATTCCGAGAGATGATGTGCAGGTTAGAGACAATCTTACGGTGGAGACATTACCACTGAGGATTGAAGGCCGTGAGATGAGGAAGTTGAGGGGCAAAGAGATTCCTCTCGTGAAAGTTGTTTGGGGAGGACCAACTGGTGAAAGCTTGACGTGGGAGCTGGAAAGCAAGATGTTGGAGTCTTATCCAGAGTTATTTGCATGAGGTACATTTTCGAGGACGAAAATTTTATAAGTTGGGGAGAGTTGTAATGCCTAGAATTTAATTTTATTATTTTATTGAATTATAATGAATTAATATAATTTAATAGATTAAATAGAATTAAAATGGCATTAAGGGCATTATGGGAAATTAAGAAAGAGGGAAGTGGAATAGAAAAAGAGGTATACGTGTGAAGAGGTTTCATTTGTTGTGTTTTCACGTGAAACAGAGAAGAGAAAAGAGGAGAAGCAGAGCCAAGGAAGAAGGTGAAGAACTTGAGAAGAGGAAAAGCTGAAGGGGGCGATTTCTTCATAACAAGGTAAGGGTGGGACTAGCTTCTATAAATCTAAGTTTCATAATCCCTAAATTTTGATTTAACATGTTGATGTTGGTGAATTTGGGAATTAGGGTTGTTTGATTATGATAAACTAATGATGGAATGTTAAATTGATGATTTCTATGTTGAGATGTTGATTTTGTTGTGATTCTATGGTGTTGTTACTGATTGGTGCCATGCTTATGCATAAATTGATGAAGTTTTGAATGTTCATAAACATGTGTCAGATGAATGAGAAGTTTGAATAATATAAGTTGCTTTTCCTGAGTTTTCTTATCTCTGCCCTGAATTTGAAACGAAAAATGGTATTGATCGGTACAGAATTGGTCTTAGGTGTAAACACAAAAGTTGTAGGTATGGATGTTAGTTTTCTAATGCCGTTGGTCTGACGTCAAAACGATATATAGAACTTGAGTTATGGTCAAATTACTGCACGTAGGTCACAGTGAATTTTTATGGACTTTCTGCACAACTTTTCCGAATTTGAAACGAAAACTGGTATTGATCGGTACAGAATTGGCCTTGGGTGTAAACATGAAGGTTTTAGATAATTTTGTTAGCTTTCCAGTGGCTTTGGTTTGACGTGAAAATGACTTTTAGTTTTTGAGTTATGATGAAAATACTCCAAGGAGGTCTTAGTGAAATTGTACGGTGACAGCATTCTCTGTTTCATGTTTTGCGTCTTTTTCACACTTCTCTGTTTTAAATTGGTCTTTGGTATAAACATGAAAGTTGTTGATAATTGTGATGATGATAATACACGATGATGATGTTAAACGATGATGATGATAACGATGATGATGTATATGATAATGAAGTTGTTGTTGACGTTGTATTTGTTGTAAATGTTGCATTGTCGAGTCCAGTACATATGCATTAAGTGATGGGGGTGTATGCCCGACATGTCTATTATGACATTATGAATTAAGTGATGGGGGTGTATGCCCGACATGTCTATATGACATTTACGATGGGGGTGTATGCCCGACATGTCCTATTATGACATATTTTGCGATGAATTGGTACCACATGCATGTTGCATACTTGAGTCAGTGATGTTGCATTGTTGAGTCGGTCGATGTTATTGTATTTGATGTTGCATTGAGAGGTGAGATTATGATGTGTATGTGTGATGTATGTATAAGATCTGATGGTGTTGTTTGATGATGTTTATGTGAAATGTTAAATTCATCTTTATGAATTATGTACTTATGTTTATTGAATGTGAATCTCACCCCTTCTGTTTGAATGTTGCCTCTACGTGGGTAACGTGCAGATAACCAGGAGTAATCGCTGAAGTGAGTTGATTCCTCGTGTCATTAGGAGTCGCTCTGATATGTAACGGGATGGGAAACTTTTTGATGAATTCATGTGCTATGTATTTTAATTTCAAACTGATGTTGAACCACATTTAGTGGAGTTTTAAACTACGTTGTTTTTGATGTGGCCTTGTGCCTAATGATGTTTAGATTTAATTATGAAGTTGAATTTCCGCTGCGATGGTTTGACGTTATTGAAAAGTCTGTTTTGAAATAAATAGCAAATTATCCTATTTATAAATTGTAAACGAAGTGCGACATCCCGTCAAGGTTGAAACTCTGATTTATTTTAAATAAAATTTTCAAGTTGGGAAAACGGGGTGTTACAGACATCATCAACACAAACCAACAATAGAGTGAATGACTCAGTAGTACTCTTAATGAAGATAGAAGCATCAGAAGCTGCTTGCTTATAACCATTGGTGATAAGAATGTTGGTAAGCTTTTCATACCATTTTCTACTTGCCTGTTTGAGACCATATAAGGATTTAGATAACTTGTAGACTTGATTTGGCTTAGTATGTGGAATACCAGGGGGTATGAACATATACGCATCTTCTTGTAACTTCCCATGCAAAAATGCATTGTTGACATCAAGTTGATGCAAGAACCAATGATTAATGGAAGCTAAGGCTATGAATAATATGACAATAGTGAGCTTGGCTGCAGGAGAATAGGTGTCAAAATAATCTAATCCTTCAATTTGTTGTAACCTTTAGCTACTAAATGATGACAGTCCGTCATATCACATTTTTAGAGTCTTTTTAATTAAGTTTTAATTCTATTTTTATTAGTTTAGTATTTAATTTAGAGTCATTTTGAATAAGTTGTCGTTTGTTGATTTATTGAGTCAAGTAGTGTATTATTGCCTATTATTACTATCGTTCAATAGCTTGTAAAGACGATGAAATAAAAATGTGGTTTTATGAATGGGTGTGATTGACCAAGGAAAAGTTAAACAAAAGAAAATGTGGCCACGGGTGCAACATGGGGGCACTGGAATGAAGAAAAAGCAATTGGGCCTAAATTGAAGAGGTGAGGCAACTAGTTCACGTGGAGGAATTAGATAGAAACAGTACACGGGAACAAAAGAAAAAAAGAAAAGGATAGCATTTATAAGGAGAAGTTGTGCGCACAATAGGAGGATTGACGTTTTGGAAGGAAACTAGGGCATCACGCAACACGAGACAGAAAGGAGGAGGGGAGAGGCGCATGGAAATTGGAATACAACAATTGCACCCATTGAAAAGAAATTGAGGAGCAACGCGGTAACGACGGAATTCTATCGGTTTATTTTCTTTACTATGTTGTTTATTTCTTTTATCATGTCTAGCTAATTTCCTTTTATTAGGTCTTAGATGATTTTAATTTGAGCTGTTTGAACCATGTGATTGTATAAACTCTTTTCAATGCAATTACAATCCTAGTCTTATTCAGAATTATTTGTTATTAATGCTTTTTCTATACTGATCATATATAAAATGATTTCAAATATCAATTGACTATTGACACTAGCTATTGAATTGGACCTAATAATTCTGGTTAATCTAACAGGTCAGTCTAGGGATAGATGATTGTTAGGTTATGACATAGAAATTAACGCTCATATAAAACCTTCAACGGTTACAGACTCACCTAAGGAATTAGGGTGTTGTAATTCGAGAAGAGAGTTCTAAGTCAAGGAATTGATCAGAACTATTTTGTTAATTTGTCGTGAGACTAGGAGAATAATTGTAGAGACTAGGTGCAATTTACCAAACAGCGAGAATTAATTGATTCGAAAGACCTGATCACTTTTTCTCTGTTATTTTCCAAAACAATTTATTTTTATTTTTATTTTCTATTAAACTCAAATATATGTTCAACATACCCCATATTTGTTAAATCCTTATTATAACTAAATTGTCGAGTTGAGATTGAAACAATCCCTGTGGAGACGAACTTATAAATTTTATTAGTTCGATGCATTTTTAGTACACTTGCTAAAAGTCTATCACTAAACGTGCCTTGTACCTCTCTATTGAGCCATTAGCATTGTGCTTGATTTTATAAATCCATTATCTTCCAAGTACTAGTTTGATCAAGAGCAGTAAGTTCATTTTGCATAGCTTGCCTCCAACAATCGAATTTGATAGCCTCAACATAGGATTTTGGTTCAGTGTTTGTTACAATAGACAAAGCAAAAAGAGAACAAGAGTTAGACAAATTAGCATGAGATATGAAATTGCATAAAGGATATTTACTGTGAGACAGATTAGCATGAGAATTATTGGATGCAGTACAAAAAAACCCTGCAAATAAGATGGAGATTTTCTAGTTCTAGATGAGGTTCTAAGAGGTGGAGAATTAGGATTGATAGGAGGAGCAGGTAGTATGATGTGAGTGTTAGCAGACTGGTCAAGAACATCTATGATAGGTGGAATATTAGGGGAAGAAGAAAAATATTCCCAGTTACATGTAGATGGGGGTGAAGATGAAATATATGGTAAAATCAATTCATGGAATATGACATTTCTAGAAATGAAGATTTCTTTCGAGTAAATATAAAAAGAACATAACCTTTTGATCCTGACTTGTAACCTAAGAAAACTGATTTTCTAGCTCTAGATTGTAATTTAGTTTTATGAACCCGAAGAGTAGAAGCATAACATAAACAACCAAAAAACCTTGAAAGAATGAATGTCTAGTAATTATTCATATTGAACCTGATAAGGAGATTTGTTTTTGAGAAATGGATTAGGGACTCTATTGATAAGGAAAACAACATGTAAGACTGCATAAGACCAAAAGATGTTGGGAAGTTTAGATTGAAAAAGCAAAGCTCTAGCTACATTGAGAATATGTTGATGTTTTCTTTCTACCCTGTCATTTTGTTGAGGGGTCTCAACACAAGATTTTTGGTGAATGATTCCTTTTGAGGCATAAAATTCAGGGGATTTGAAAGTTTCAATCTCTAGAGACCGTCACATAGATCACCCAAACCAATCATCTTATGTGATTTCACATCCCGTATAGTACATTTGTTAGACAAAAAGTTAACTTGATAAAAGAAAAGTTTACAAAGCTTAGAGACCGAAATGAGATTGACTTTGAAATGTGGAGAGTAAAGAACATTTTTGATATGAAAGTGTGAGGAAAATATAGTACTAGCATAAGGAACAAGAAAAGAAGAACCATTAGGTAAAGTGACATTAATAGGTTTAATTTGAGAAAAGGAATGAAGTAAATGCAAGGAAGAACAAATATGTTCATTAGCACCTTAATAAATAAGCCAATTATAACATGGAACATTCAAAGAACAAGAGATAATAGTATTTATACCTGAAGAGTGACCAATGGAAGAAGATATGGAAGAGATGTGATTGGTGCTAGCAGAAGTAATGGAAGATGTTGAAGGTAAGAGATTTGATTGCTGAAGTAAAGATACAAGATGAACATATTGCTCTTGAGTCAAACCATTTTGAGAAATAAAAGAAGGACCTTCATTAGAAACCTGAGAATCTGAAGTGATATAAGAAGAAACAACATTAGAGAAAGCATTGGATTTGTTGGCATTGGGGTAACCATGCTTTTAGTAACAGTAATCAACTGTGTGATTGTTTATGTGGCAAAAAGTGCAATATCTAGAGGAGTTCTTAGACTGAGAAGAACCATAAGTTGCTTTGCCACGACCAAAAGGCTTCCTTGCTTCATAAACATTAGCAAGAATGCTTGAATCTTCAAGTGAAGGAGGAGAAAACATAGCAATATTGTTGCTTTCTTCCGGAACAACTAAAGAGTAGACTTTGTTGATGGATGGAAGAGGATCCATAAGGAGAACCTGAGTTTTGACAACTGAGAAACTATCATTCAAGCCAGTGAGAAACTGGATGACTTGATCCCCCAAACGAAAATTACGATGAGAATTAAGCTCCTCCCATAGAGATTTCATCTCAGTGAAATAATCATGCACAATCTTGGAACCTTGTTTCAAGTTGTTGATTAATGAACACGGAGTAGCAACACGAACATGATCAACCTTTCAAAATTGTTCTTGCAATTCGATCCAAACATCAATTGCATATTCATGAAACACTATAGTTTGAGAAATTTGAGGAGAACCCAAATTCAAGATTCAAGAATGAATGAGAAGATTACAACGCTCCCAAGCATTACGATTCAAATCATCCAGTGCAGGAATTAGAATAGATCCATCAACGAAAGCAAGCTTGTTTTTGGTGCCAATAGCACGCTTCATGGAACGGTTCCATGCAAGATAATTGGAACTAGTGATAAGAGGAGTAACCGTAACAGAATTCGGTCTTTCACTAGGATGCACATAGAAGATGGAATAAGTGTTTTGTGGTGGTTGTTGAACAAGTGAAGGTGCAAGACGAGGAGGCATCATGAAGAAGATGCAAAACCAGAAAAGAATTTGAAAACAGAGTAAAGGGAGAAAACACAACGAAGCAAATCGCAAAGCTTGCGAATGAAGAACAAGAATCTCAATGCACAATTGAGATCAAAAGCAAGTAGAAACAGTGAAGAACATAGGGAATCTTCACAGAAAATGATGAGAAATGAGAGAATGAAGAAGCTTGGTGAACAAGCATCAATGGTGGAAACGTAACTAAATCGTCACTAACTTCCTCTCATAGGAGAGAGAAGAAACTGATACCATAATATGAAATGAATGAAAAAGAAAAATTATCATTATTGATTCAATGTGTACAATATGTATTTATACAAGAATGAACCAACTAACATAGAACAATCTATAACAGAGAAGCAAAAAGACCTAAAAGACCTCTAACTAGATTGCTTGTGCTGCAAGCTGTTGTTATTATTATGTTTTTCATCCTTTTTATCTTCATGGTGCAATATTTGATTCGTTTGTTTTTTCTTATACTTTATTGTAACATTTCTGCTTATTAGTTAGTATATTCTTTTTGAATATTTGTTTAGTTCTTTTTTATTTTTGTCTATGTGTTGATTAGTACTGGAATATACCCAATTTGTACGATTTCTTGTTATTTTAGAGCAAATTTGACTTTTACACTGCTAACATTTTCATGTTTCTTATAAGAATTTAGCAAGTATACTAAAAACTATTGAAGTAATAAAATGTTTGTATCATGAGGACTGCTTTAATCTCAATTTAGTAATTTTGTTATATTGTCGGATATATAAAATGGTGGGTTGCACATTAAAATAAATTTGTTTAATAATTGTAATGTAAATAGCAAAAATTAAAGTAATTGATTTAGAATTTCAAAGGAAAGATGACTAGGTCTTTCAAATCCTCTGTCTTCGTTGTTCGGAAAATTCCACCTATCTTCTATAATTATTCTCCTTATTTCACGACAAATTAACAAAGTAGTACTGGTCAATCCCTTGACTCAAAACACTCTTTTAAAGTTACAACATCCTAATCTCTTAGATGAGTCCGTAACCGTTGAATGTTTTATATGAACATTAATTTCTATGTCATAACCTAACAATCATACATCCATAGACTAACTTGTTAGATTAACCATAATTATTAGAACCAATTCAATAGCTAGGGTTAGTAGTCAATTGATATTTGAAATCAATTTATATGTGATCAATATATAAAAAACATTAAGAACAAATAATTTTGAATAAAACTATGATTAAAATTACATTGGAATAGAATTTCACAATTACATGTTTCAAATAGCTAAAAACAAATTCATCTAAGACCAAATTAATGAAAAATTAGCTACTCATGGTTAAAGCACAAATAACTAAGTTAAAAGAAGACAACATTAAATGAAATAGGACCAACTAGGAGTTGGATGGCAAACCACCACAAGATCCTGAGTTCCTTGCTTTGAAATGTGTCTTTTTGATCCAGAAAATTTGAATCCTTGCTCTGAAACAAAGCCAGATTTTTATAGATACAGTTTTGTAACGTAAAAATCGTGTCACGATGTGCCAATTCCGTGCCATAGTTTTCACTAACTTTCAAATTTCCAGTGCTTCTCAAATTGTGTCACCATGTGCCAATTTCGTGTCACGATTTCTGACGAATTAAAATGTTCAAAACTGCCTCCAAATCCTGTCACGTACGGTTTGCTAATTTCATGACACGTTTTATGCTTTCTTTGCTTCCTTATTTTCTGTCTTTTCTATCTTTAAAACAACTTAGAAACACTTGAACTCAACCAAAAGTGCATAAAAAAAGACTAACAAAAATCATATGACAGTGTCATCATTTATGTTCCTAAGGAAAACACTCATCTAGAAGGGTGAAGAATGATGTGTACTCCTGACTCCTCTTCTGTTGATGTTCTGTTATCTTGTCGAAGAAGTAATCTTTGTTCAACTTATCATGCTTCCCTAATTACAATCTGACTGCTTGTACTTTTAAACAGTGATTGGCTTTTAATATTGTATGTAAAGAGATGGTCAGATCTATTTTATCGAACTTCAATGTATGATTTCATCACTAGGAAGGGCAACAAATATTGACATTCCCAACGTTTGTAAAGATTTGTTGTGTCTTTGTTTGCCTGACTTTGTTGTTGATGATGACAGTTGATTCATACTTCCTAGACTCTTTTCATATCTCAGCTGCATACGACAAATGTAGTCTTGATCTGGCTAACTATGTATTTCAGTGGTAAATGTTGTATTGTTCCACTGATGGGCCAAATTTGTTGTCGAGTTAGAGATTTAGCTGAGGTATTTGTTGATAGTCTTCAACTGTGTTTTCCTTTTTTTTTTTTCAAGTGATTAACACTGAGGAATGAACTATGTTTCTAATTTGTGGGTTCCTTAATTGCTCCAATAGAGTGTTAAATATGGTTGTTTTGAGTTTTTTAAGAAATGGAAGTAAAAAAGATAGGGTTAATAGTGTTTTACCCCCTGTAATATTGGTCATTTCCGGTTTTCCCCCCTGTAAATTTTTTTTTTTAGATTCCGTCCTTGTAATTTGAAGATTTTTGGTTTTGGACCTTAATGATTTTTTATTGTATAAAATCGATGATATGACAGGGGTAAACAGAAATTTGCTCAAATTAACAGGGGGATAAACAGAAATTTGCTCAAATTACAGGGGGGTAAACTGAAATTTGCTCAAATTACAGGGGGCGAAATTTTCCATGAAGGTCCAAAACCAAAAAATCTTCAAGTTACAAGGATGGAATCTAAAAAAAATATTACAGGGGGGAAAAACCGGAAATGGCTAATATTACAGGAGGGTGAAGCACTATTAACCCAAAAAGATAAATGCGAAAAGGTAATCAAAGGGATAAAATAGCATAAATAGCATGTGCGACAATTGATTGTGTCCTGAAAATTATACAAGATGTGTACTTATTGGCAAAACTATTCATGTTGGGCAAAAAGGACAGTGCCTACGATGCCTAGCCTTGCTCGGGTATTGCGTTGGTTTTCCCTCGTAGAGCGTATGTGTGGCACCCCACATTCGGCTGACATCCTCCTTTCATCGATATGATTTACAACGTCCAATATGTGGAGCCTTCCACAAAATGTGATTTGTTGCTCATCGCTCCATGCGCTTAGTGGCCTATAACAGAGTTTGAGTTTAATGTTTCATTGTCCAGGTCTATTGAGTTTTGACTAAGTCTGATGTCTTCAGGACCCCAGTAATCTTGAGTAGACTCGAGAAGAATTGGCCAACCTTTGTTCGGCGGTAATAATACTTGACTAACCTTCGACTGGGTGAGATAAATCTCATCTAACCTCAAATCGCCTATGTGTCAATTTTGGCTAACATGATAATTATTTTTAGATGTATGTAAACATATATTAAATTTGATTTTTTGATACATTTAATTTTTTTTTCCCAAAACAACTACACTTTTAATTTTAGTATAAATATATATGGTCACCTTAATTGTACAATTAAGGTGACCATATATATTATTTCTACAACTAATTTTACAATTGTGTAAAACTATTATTGTTCTTTGGGAATATTTCTCTTGACTATCATGTAGAGCTAAAAACGAAATACAAATAATAATGAAAAGCCGATAAAAAATATAAATAATTAACATGATTGCCATATGAGAAACGTACTAAGATAAACTAAACACTTCGGTGAGATAAAGGGAAAAACATGGCATATTGCAGTACTTATGAATCATTTAATAATAATTTTAATTTTACTTAAGGGTTTCTTGTAACATTTACTTCTTTTTTTACATTAGAAGATGAGTATAAGGGTTTTTTCACTATAAAAGAAGTCAAAATTTTTTTGTTCTATTACCTGCGAATGAGGGAAAAATATGACTAAACTTTTGAAGTTTATTTATGCTATGATTCTCTTTCTTTCACTATTTTTTGTTGTAATCAACGTTGATGGTAAGCCCCTTTCCTCATCTTTTTCAATTTTATTTTTTCCCTTATACACTATTTTACTAGAGTCTTTCAGAAAATTTTCAAATTTCTCCCTTAATAGCATCCACACCTTCTAAGCACATTCCATTTTTATTAATTGAAAGAATTTGATTTCGTCATTATCCCTTGTCTATATCAGCAAAAAGAGGGCAAGGAAATTGATTTCGTCCATTGATTGGAAATGCAAACAAATAAAGAAAACGGTACAGTAACCTTAATTTTACCATTGGAAGAAAGAGCCAAGCATTTATCTTTAGCTTTATGCATGCTGTGAGAATGTATTTGGCTAGGTTGGGTTTTGCTTAAACAAGTGATTAGATTAAAGTGGTAGGTTATTAAATAGACCAAGCCAGGCTAGGTTATTTTTAGCAGGTAGAGTTCTAACAAATGCAAAATATATATACATTCAATGGTTCCATAGCCGAATGCAATCAAGATTTTCTATTAGTTCTCTCATTTTCATTATCATTCTTTGATTCCTCAACACCATATCTGCTTAGGGATTAGTACTTGGCCATCCATAACTATTAATTAATGTTACAGATAACAAGCTAATAGTTTTTTTCTTGCATTAACCACTAGATAATACAATTGACAAAAGAAAGAAAAACAAGGCTAGTCTAAGCAGAGAAGAGTATCATGAAATTAGAGACAATATATTCTCCATTCTTGATAGTTCAATTTCGACAACAATACATGAATGATCCATCATTCGGGGTTAACCACCATCAACCTTACAACAGCCTCCATTTAGGCATGCATAAACTAGCAAACAAACCAGGGATAGTGTGAACAGTAGAGGAAAACACCAGCATTACTTGAATGAAAGCTTCCATACTTCACGCACATTAGATGAACCATCTGTGATTTCGGCAACCATGTTACTAGTCAAGATGCCTGCACATATAAAGCATTGTTATGACATGACACTAGCATACTAAAGTACTAATTGGTAGGGAAGAGAAATAGATCACTATAATAATGTCACCATTCCCAAGTACGGCTTTCTTAAAGTCGTCACAAATGGCATGTTCAACATCGATATATTTAAAAACAAAAAATTAGAAAAAAAAATGCAAAGCCGGCAATGCCATCAGCCATGTACGACTTCCATAAGAAAAAATTGAAGTCACATGTGGTGTGTATACATACTTACTTACCCCATTTTGATTTCAAAAATGCAACTTTGCCCAGATTGATAAATAATACGGTCAAACAATGCTAGTGGGGTAGAAATACGTAATAATATCCTGTGAGGATTACATCATATCCTTGATAGTTAAAACTGTATAATGAGACCAAAAAAAAAAAAAATCACAATGTTTGGCCAGCATAACTACATGGATCTGTGATTTAGGTTCCAAATGAGTCCTTCATTCATTATCACTGTCTGTGCATGGCAATCATATTATAGTAGGAAAATAATCAATGTTGTCAATCGCGTGGAAAATAGCGTTATGTTCAAATTCCGCTATGCTACAATGCTATAGCCGCTATTTGATAATACTTTGCACTAAATTGTTAAATGCATAACAATATCGGTCGGTTAAAATTCTACTATACTATAGCGCTATAACCGTTATTTGACAACATTGTACTAAATTGCGTAACACGTAACAATAGCGGTTTGTTAAAATTCTATTATACTATAGCGCTATAGCTGCTATTTCACAACACTGAAATCAATAGATTGAAAATCACTAACTATTGCAAATTGTTTCCGTATCAAGGAAACTACTTAATTTTTATGATGCAGCTACAAAACACATAACATACAAAGATTCAAAATCATAATCCTATTGCATATATCAATACTATCTCACCATCTTTTTCCACCACAGACAGAAATCTCCGAGTTCCTCCGCCTACTCCAAAGTAATACTTCTTTGCAGCCATGTACACAACTCCATGAGGACGTAGCAAGCACTGTGTAAACCAATATTTTTATCAGGAAAGATGCACATTAATACATACAAGATAAATATACTCTACACATTGCAAATTTGCAATGCCTGGTTCAATAATCAAAACATACCTTCTTGATTAGATTGTAGAGATTTTGAAGACTGTTGATTGAGTAAACTGTCTCCGCCATGAGAATAAAATCATAACCAGAACCTTCATTGTGTTTTGCATCTGTACCAACATGAGGGAGCAGTTTATCGACTTCACTCCAGTCACCAGCAAAAAAGCGAACTTCTGCCTTGTCATTTGTCGAGCGAGACGGCGATGGTTGCGATCCTCCAGAAACATTGGCATTTACATTGGGAATTGTGAGACAGCGTAGGACCTCGGCATTGAAGTCTTGAAAATGTACAACAGAAGCCCCCTAAATCAACCATAATAAACACATTTTTACACTTTTCAAATTGAATTGATGATACCAAAACAAAGCCAATGAACCACAGTTTCACCTCAAGCAAAGCATAGATTCCAGGCAGTCCATGACCACATCCGACCTGAATCAAATATTTGAAACTAAATTATATTGTGATAGAAGAATAAGCTATTTCTATTAAAATTATAAAATAAAGTCAAATTGTTACCATATAAACTAGTATAAGCTATTTTCATAAGCTATTCGAGAGAACTAACGAAGATCAACTAAAAACAGCTTATGGCCATGTCATAAGTTGTTTCCATAAGTTCTACGAAGCAATCTCACAAATGCTTATGCCAGTAGATAAGCTCAAATAAGTCGATCCAAACAAACCTTAGCTTAGAGTATATCCTCTTATTCAATTGTATATCAAATGACACAAGCTTTTCTAAGCGAGTTTGTGTTAGTCTACTAAGCAAGTAGTAGACAGTCTTATATCAAACAGATAATGAATACAGTAGATCACAGAATCACCTGAAGAAAGTGATGCCCACCTCTAATACTCGCTTCCCACCAAATGAAATAAGCTCGCTTTTGATATCTGAACGAAGGGCTTTAATTAGATCATTTGAACCTTCCCACAGCTTCAGTCCTCCTAAAACAAAGGAAACCAAAGTTGCAACTGATTTAGTAGTCATCAACTATGTTGCATCGGCACCATAGAGTGAAGGAGTGTTAATGTGTCAGTGACTCAGTGTTGTGTTCAGAATCTGTGTCTATGTGGGTGCTTCATAGGTCATCAACAATGTTGAAATGAATGAATAAACAAACAAATAGAAATCTATATAGAACTGACATTTCATACTAAAGACATGTCATTACATTAATTGCTTCCACTTTCTTAAATTACTATCGGTATCTACAAAAATGTATCGTTGTTTTGTTCGGAGTCTGTGTTTGTGTCATGTTGAGTGTGTTTGCTTCATAGATAGAAATGCAAGGAGCAAAATAGCATCACCTTCGTATTTCCCAGGAACTAAATCAGAGTTGGATAAACCAAAAACTTGTTGAGTATTCACCCGCCCCTACAAGAATGTGATAAAACTAAGCTCTTATCAAAATAGTAATTGATAATAAGAATAATAAATATTCAATTCAGTCTTTAAAATTGTAGGATTGTATCAATATAATATTCTAAAATTAGGCATTTAAACTAATAAGTAATAATAATTCCCATTATATTATAGTAGAGTAAACCACCATTTTAGGTCTTGAAATTACAGGTGTCTGGAAATTTGGGATCCCAAATATATGAAATATCAAATTGCTCCCCAAAATTGTTTAGCGTCTGTCAAAAAGCTCCCTCCATCAGGTAGTTCTGTTAGAAGTGATGATATGTCATGTTAAATGACACTGTGGCTTGTCCATGTTGATGCCAGGTCACACATATCCCGATTAAAACTTAATTTTTTATGCATATTGGACTTCCATCATCAGAAGCCCAAAATCAATTAGCACTAATGAGAAGTCTACTCATAAAAATTTAAGTTTTTAACCCGTATGAAACTTGTGTTTAGAATTTCGTGTGGCATGGCATCGACGGGTTCCATGTGACATCACATGTCACTTAACGCGACACATCGGCATCTCTAAAAGAGCTACTTGACAGAGTTAACATTTTGACCTACATTTACAATTTCATAACTCAAAATGGTGGTTTACTCTATTCTAGTACTATAAGAATGAGAATTCGGAAACAAAAAGAAATAAACTTTACCTTAAACAAAGTAACCCCATCAAAATTTACTTCCTCAGCATTATGTTTAACGAATAAAGGAACCTAATTTCAACAATCCAACAAAAAAAAACCATGTTTCAAAAACAACATCATTTCAATTCAAACAATCATTAACAGGGAAAAAAATCAAACAAGAATTTACCTCTGAGTCAGAAACAAGAACTTCGACACAAGGAGGAGGAGGTATAGCATTAACTTGTTGTGAAACATCGTCAAATATTCCGAAACCAGAACCTACGGAAGAGGAAAATAACTGAAATGTTTCGAAATTCGGTTTCTCTGCATTTTTCTGTGAAAACAAAATTTAAAACCGTTAATTGATAAGAGAAAAATTAAGAAGAAAATTTAAAAATTGAAATTAACAAAACAAAAACCTTAGAATCGCACTCTGAGTTTGTAGCCGCCATTTTTCTTCTTCGGATTCCTCGAACTATGTTTTTTTTTTGTTCAGTTTTGTTTTCGCGTTTGTTTTTATGATTTTGGGCTTTGAGAAACTATTCATTGTTTTGTTTACTTATTGCACCCCAATGATTACTTTTCACATTCCACACACTTATAATGAGTTATTAAGAAGAAGAATTTTAGAGCATCTCCAATGAAAGTTTCTTTGCCTATTAGCGAGTGATGCTTAATAACTACCTCCATTGGAGAATGAATACAATGCTTAATTGGAAATAAGCGATAGGAAATGCTTATACAAGCATACTTTATCTCCTTCAACGTGTGGGTCCCACAGCTATTTTTTTGTGAAAACAACTTATAATTACTGACAGAAAAAATAAAATTATTATTGAAATGTAATGATATGCAAGTTATTGATATGATCCACTTATTAAATTTTAAGAAGTGTTGTATTGGAGAGCTTCAATGCTTGTTAAAAATTGATATTTAAAAACTATAAATTGGTGACGTGTACACATGCAATTCATTTAAAACTCAATTCATTTATAAATTAGTGACAAGTCCTACTTCTTTTCTTCTACTCCTTCTTTGGTTTTGAGTGGTCTTCGTACCATTCAGAGTGGTTTAATACCATATTAAGGGTGTAATTTCTCGAACGATTACTTACGGTGCAGTACGTAATCGAACAGGTGAACTGTTCTGTTTTATTCTGGAGGCGGCGCGGTTGTTAGTCTACCTTGCACAAACTCGGGGTAGTGTCGCGAAACGTCTTAAAGAGAGCGACATGGTCGTGACTCAACCCGGTAATATCTTCGGTGGTGATTTCTTCTTTTTTAAAAGATACTTTTCTAATTCTGAAAACCACATAAACTCATCAACTAACTTGAATCTAAGCTCCAATGGCTTCAATTGGTGAATCACAACTTATCTCCATATCTCTACCTCTAAAACGAGTCTTATAATGTAAAAGTATATTTATTTATAAAAGTACAAAAAGTGCAGGCTCGTTGGGCAAAATCATGCCCGCCCAACAACTCGAGGTTTCTTCAAGTGGAAGGAAAATCAAGTTGGTCTTCATAAGTCACTAACAGCGCCTTACTCCATTGGGAGAAATGTTGCTCTCCCAGGCAGCGAGTGTGCTCTAGCCTTTATCCCGAGAACTCTCTGGAACTCCTCACCTTTAACTCTCCCAGAAAGTCTTGAAACTCTCTAAATTGCCTCGCCTTGTCTCGCCTAGCGAAGGTCCTTGTATCCAGATTCTTTGTTTCAATATAATCAAGTCTCAAACCAACAAAAGGGTTGGAAAATATATAATATATAGTAGCGTTTAGGTATAAAGTTGTAATAATTTGTATTTACAATAAATTGAGTTTTTTTTATAGGGATTACTTTTAAAACAAGTTAATAAGTGCTGATGGAAATAACATGATTTTGGCATTTATCACCGTGTGATATGGCCAAAGGGTGCAATACTTTTCAAATTCGAAGAATTGTGTGGCCAGATACAAGTTCATTGGAAAGATCTTGGTAAATGGGGCACCACCTCACTAGACGGGGGATTTTACGAGCTATCTTTTTCAGTGGAAGATTTGACGAGTGTGTAATCCACTACATGGAACGTCGATCCAGGTCATTTGAAACTTATCACATCAAGTAAGAACTTAAATCCTTATCTGCACCATTAGACCACAATGCAAGGTTTGGTTTTGACATCAATGTTAACACAAGAGTACTATTGGAGGCCAAAAATCATATTTTCGCCATCACATGTAGCTTAGGAACTCTAATTGTCTTAGATAACAACACTAATATATCTTTGTTCGATAGAAGTTTTAGACACTATGCTCGTGTTTTGATAAATTCAAAGATAAAGTGTTCGTAGAAAGGAAAGGGCTTTTCTTTCTTAGTTTCTTTGTTGATATTGATTATATGAGAAACCCCAAGTTTCCTCAACTACTTCAAAAATGTGGACAATTGATCGTGATCATGAAGAGAATAAAGATAATGACCAAGTGGGGAAAAATATATAACAAAAAAGATACAAAGCTAATGTAACTCCAAAATGGAAATTGTTCATGAGGAACATAGTGATGTGAACAACGATAATATAGGAACATCTTCATTATAGTTAATCATCATGAATATCAAACTAATGAGAAATATAAAAATATTACAAGGTGTTCTCAGATTATTCAAACACAACATAAAGATCCAATTGTCAATGACATTGAAACTGTTACATATGATAACCTTAATATTATTCCCGTATAAGTTAATAATGATATGTAAGCTTTAAAATTAAATTGGGCTGATATGATAGAAAATGATGACACATTGAAACCAATCAACTTCCATATATACATGGACCAATTTGCTTGAATTTCTCTCTATTCTAAATATTTCATCAAGCTTTATTTCAAAAGACAATTATCATAAAGCTAAAAATAATTTCAAACCCATACACATAAATATCCATCCATTCTCTGCCATTTCATATCTCTTCAAACCCAAAAATCTTTACATTTATCTATAACAATATATAAAGGAAATACATGATATTTTTGGGCTGTATTTTTCATTATTCTAGTTATACCTTTAAACAATTTTTTTTTTAAGAATGATATCTTATTGAAAAAGATAAGAATTTTTATTATATTTGTTATATTCTTGGTAAAATACAAACATATCTCGTTACTATTTAAAAGTCACAAACATCTAAACATATAATTTAATCAAAATTTCATAAAAAAAAAAACATTTTCATAATTTACACGCGTTAGCGCAGTAAAGAAATAGAAACTCTGGGTTTTTTTATAAGATTATCACGGTATTTTAACCTCTATTTCTTTTTTTTCCATTTTGTAAATTTGAAAACCCTAAAAGTTCCATCAAGTTGAAGTGCTTAGAAACAGAAGAAATTAACATGAAGCAATAGACAATACTTAAGTGTGTTTAAAAAATTCTTATAAACAGAGTCCTAGAGAGTACTCTGTTGGAACAAGAAGGGTCTTGTACAATTCCTCTAAGGTTTTGATGATCAAATTATTGAAGAACAATTGGAATACTAACATATGTTCAAGTGTGCAGAATCAAGGAAGAATCTATCATTCAAGGTTGAACATATGAAGAGCATCAGAAGGACCAAGAGAAGCTAAGAAGACTATGATAGAAGACCAAAAGGAAGGTCAACCAGAAGTCAACGTCCTAAGAAGACGGGTACCACACAGATTCTGGTGAGTTACCTCAACAGACTCTGTGATGGTCATCAGACTCAGAAGCAGACACCACAGACTTGGATTACCCTCATATTTGACAAAATCCTGAGGGACCCAGAATCCACGTAGGTTTTGTCTTATTCAACAAACTGTCACTATCAAGGTTCTGATATGTGTAGTTCTTTTGTCTTCTTATGTCTACGTGCACAAATAGACAAATGACCTCAAGAACAGAGAGAATGCAATGGATAATTCTACTTTCAGCAAAGGAAAATTCAAAGACCATTCAACAGAATTATCCATATCAGACAAAGGGCCAACGTTCTTGATTGAAGCTTCTCAACGACTCTATTTGCGCTGGCACACTTCTCCAATGTCTCTCAAACCCCTGCCTATAAAAGGAGCAGAAGACCATGAAGAAGATTAACAAGACTATGTTATTCTATTGTGTCATTACTCTGTCAAATCTTATAGCGCAAAACACTTAGGATTTTCGTATCAAGTTCATATCTTAGAAATCCTAGAGTTGTAGAGAGTCTGTTCATTTGTTCAGTATACACTAAACATTGTTAAATCAAGTGTAGAACAAATTAGAAGTCTCATCTTGTGAAATTTGAGCGTATAAGTCTCTTGGTGAAACCTTGAGCAACTAGAGGTCTCTTAGGTGTGTCCTTAGAGCATTGGAAGTCTCTTGTCAGCGTGCTTGAGCACTTGTAAGTCTCTTGGAGTTGTCCTTGAGCAAGGAAGTCTTTAGGAGAGTCCTAGAGCAGAAAGTCTTAAGCAGGTGTTCTTAAGCAAGGAAGTCTTTGGGAAGAGTCCTAGAGCAGGAAGTCTTGAGCAGATGTGCTTAAGCATAGAGAAGTCTATTGGAAGTGTCCTTGAGAATTTTGTAATCATGTGTGATTATAGTGAATTCCCTTGGAAGTGCAAGGGGACTGGACTACTCATAGGTTGTAGGGGGAACCAGTATAAAATTGATTTGTGTTTGCTTTTTCTCTCTCTCTCTCTCTCTCTCTCTCTCTCTCTCTATATATATATATATATATATATATATATATATATATATATATATATATATGTCTTTATCTTTGTGTTTGTGTACTATCCGCTGCACTCAGACTCTGTATGAGAATATGTATACTGCAGATTCTGAACAGCTTTTTAACACAAAAAAAAACAGAAAAAGCCAACAGAATTCAACCCCCTTCTTGTGTTTTTCTCACCTTCAGTTGGTATCAGAGCACAGTCTATGCTCTGTCACTTAACCGTGCCACAAAAAAGATCCAGAGAGAAAAACATGTCTTCCACTATTGAGACTTCCACTCCTGATGTCAACAACACCTCCACCAATGATAAAAACAGTTACTCTGTCAAACCTCCTTCTTTTAATGGAGATGCTACACAGTTTTCTTGGTGGAAGAGCAAAATGTACAGTCACATTATAGGTGTTGATGATGAACTATGTGATATTACTGAAGATGGAATCAACTTTGAGGTTGATGTAGAAGGCATGTTGGCTGACAGAAGGAGTCTGACAAACACTCAGAATAAGATGTACAAGAAGCACCACAGAGTTCGAGGAATACTGACGGATGCTCTACCTCATGTTGAATACCTGAAGATAGTAGACAGATCTACAATAAATTCCATCTTTGAATCACTCTACTCTACATATGAAGAAAACCAACAGGTCAAAGAGGCTAAGGCAAACCAACTGGTTCACCAATATGAACTCTTCATAATGAAGGAGGATGAAGATATTAAAACTATATACTCAAGGTTTCAAACTTTTGTGTCTGGTCTTCAAGTTCTGAAGAAAAGCTATGGTGTGCGTGATCATGTCAAGAAGATTCTCAGGAGTCTCCCTACCAGGTTCAGACCAAAGGTCACTGCCATACAAGAGGCAAAGGATCTAGACAAGCTGAGTCTAGAAAATCTGATAAGCTCACTCAAGAGTCATGAGATTGAGCTTAACGTAGAAGAACCATATCAGAAGTCCAAATCCATTGCCTTGGCCTCTAAAGACAAATCTGCTAAATCCCTCCAATCTGCTAAACTAGAAGAAGAAAATCCAGATGATGAATCTTATGATGATGCAGACCTTGAGGAAAATGGCATATTTGACAAAAAGGTTCCAGTACTTGACCAGGAAAAGAAGGTTTCTTGAGAGAAGCAGAAATTCCAAGAGTTCAGGACTTCCCAACAGAAGAGAAGACCAGGATGGCTGCTACAACTGCAAGAAGACTGAACATTTCATTTTTGAATGCCCAGAGTTACAGAAGAACATACAATGGAAAGGAAGATCCAAGCAAGATGCTTCAAAAAGGGAGAGCCTCAGAAGCAAGGTGAAGGAAAGTCTGATGGTCACATGGGATGAATATGATGAGAAGGAAGAATCTGACAAAGTTGAAGGAAACTTAGGTCTGATGGCTATAATTGTCTCTGATGCTGAGTCTGAATCAGATTCTGATGATGAAGACTTGGAGCTCTACAATCTTCCCAATAAGAAGTTGGTGAATCTCATCAAGGAACTTGTAGAAAGATGTGTATACAAATCCAGAGAACATTGTGAGCTAAAGAAATGGATTTATTATCTACAAGCAAGCAACTGTCTCATGGAAAAAGAATATAAACATCTTCTGATCAGGAATCAAATTATGGAGAATGGAAATCTAGTTGAATACAACACTGAAGAAACTGATCTACGAAGGAAGAATGATATTGCACCAGAATATCACCAGGCAAGGAGAGATCACATCAGCAAACTTGAAGACAAGATTGAAGAACTGGAAGCAGTCTCTGAAGACAAAGTCATCAAGGCCTTGACTATCATGAACCAATCTTTCAAGAATATCTAGCCAGATCTATTGGAAAATCCAAGCTAGCTATGATGATTTATGATATGGTTAGAAGTCCTGATGAAAAAGTGCAGACTTTGGGCATCTCAGAATCTAGAGTCTTTAAGACTCATGATCTGATTAAGCTAGAATCTGAGATTGAAGTATCAACGGATTTGATCAAACGAAAGTCTAAGTCTGAAAAGGCAAGGACCTCAGTAAGGAAAAAACCTAAGAAACACAGACTCAAAATTCTAAGTAAATCAAAGTCTGAAGCAAAGAAATGTTTAGGATTAGAAATGCTTAAACCAAAAGTCTTGAATAGTCCTCTACAACACAAACTCAAGGCTAAAGCACAAAGGAAAGAAAGATGATATAGTTCCATGAAAAAAAACATATGAAGAAAAACTTATGAGCAAGGTACTCCTATTCTTATTTACTGCTTTTAAAAGGATAGATATGTATATAACTTGCTTAGCATATATTATGTATGTGATAGCTGTTATAATAAATATGAGAATATGCATATACATAGATATCCTTGTGTTAAATTCATAGTCTAAAGAAGAAACATTTTTTTAACCAAGAGTATGAATGAGTCACAAATGATATCCACTACAAAAAACAGTGCATTTTCCCAGGGATTTAAGCCAGGAGCATGCACTCCTGGCAAAAAAACCAGGGATAAAGCCAGGGAAGCTCCTGGCAAAATGCACATGCAAGTGGCGCGCGCATGCTCCCTTCTACCAGGGGTAAGCCCCTCGCAAAATGCAATAGCTCCTGGCATAATTCTAGGCGGCAAATTTGAATTTCAAAATGGGGACAAGGGTGCAGGTGGGTCAGAGTAATGCGAGGGCCTTTGCCAGGAGCTGACCCTGGCACACGGCTTGCGAGGCCTTGACTTGACCAGCTTCTGCAAAAAGCTGCAAAGGAAGCTTGCGAGGGGCATAACCCCTGGGAAAATGCCTCGCATAGCTCTGGTTTTTGCTGCAAGACAAGACCATTCAGACCTGTTTCTTCACAGCTTGCACGTTCTCATGTTTGCCCTATGCGAGGGGTTAATCCCTCGGTAAGGCCTTGGCATAAAATCATACTATAATATCACGTTTTCTTCCATCAGTGTCTTAGAAATTTTTTACAGAAAGCTCTCATCTCTTCTCTTCCTTTCTTCCATCAATTTCTTCTACACAACACACCAATCTTTCTCCATCAACACTAATTTATATTACTTTGGTAAATCTCTTTATACTTATATTTTCTTGATTCAATTTTTATCTTATATATTGACATATAATTTCTTCTTTGTCATTTGCATGTCAAAGGGAAGCTGCCTCCTCCTGTGATTCTTTGCTAAACTTGGTTTTGGAAATTTTCTTTGTGAAGCTTGAACAAGTTAGTATCTCTACTTTAAATTGTTGATATGTTATAAATGTTGTTATGGAATTTTTTGAATTTGTTAATTAATGGCTGAATATATAAGTGTATGTATAAATTTTTGGATCTGTTATATATAATTTTTTTGGAATAATGATGTTAATTTATGGCTGAATAAATTAGTGTATGTATAATATTTGAATTTTTAAAATAATGATGTGTTATATTTCGAATTTTGTTTTTTAGAATAATAATGTTGTTATATTTCGATTTTTTTTTTTTATGGAATGTATAAATTTTTGAATTTTTTTTAGTGTATGTGTGTATTGCATGTTGAATATGTTTTTTTTAGGGTATGTTATAATTCAATTTTTTTAATTGTATACATGTTGTTATATATTTTTTTTTAGGGTATGTTATCTCTGTTAAATATATAGTATAGTATTGGAAAATAAACATAGTCTTATATTAAGTTTTTAATAATAACATTAGGTTTCACTAAATTGGGTATACTTTTATTTTAATTTAAAACTGTATTTTTTTGAAGTTAAATTAGAGAACTTTTTCCAAATATTAAAACTTTTTTTTTATATTTTTTAAAATTTTAAAATGTTTGTTTTCAAGTGTAATAAATTATAATAATGTTGTTGAAATAAAATTGTTTTTTTAACTACAAAACTCTTAATTATTAAAAGGAAGTAAAACTGTTTTCTTTATCTAAAACAAATTATAATAATAATGTTTTTGAAATGAAATTGTTTTTTATAAGTAATTGAAATAAAAAAATTAATTTAAATGAATAATTATTAAACTGATATTATTTAAAGACTAATTTTTTTAATTATAAAAGTGTTTTTAATTAGTAGTGCGTAAAGAAATTTTTTGGTGTAAAAAAAGTTCGCGCGTAAAGAAATTTCGTGCAATTTTTTAAGTTAGTATTAAAATATTTCGCGCGTAAAAAATTTTCTTTATTAAAAACAGTTTCGCGCGTAAATAAATTTTACGAGAATTTTTTTAGTTTGTAAAAAAAAAATTGCGCGTAAAAAATTTTATTTATTAAAAATAGTTTTGCGCCTAAAATAAATTTGTGCGTAAAAAAACAGTATACACAATATAGTAATTATAGGTTAGTTAGATAAATAAATTTTTTGACTCGTTACGTGATCGACTATTTAGTCTTGTTGATTGAACTTATAATTTTTTGCGTTAGTACGTAGCGATACTAACAAAAATTACTAATCGTCCAATATGTGAACATTATAGTTAAACGTGCAAAAAATGGAGTATTATCAGCATTATCGTAGTTGGATGTATGATAGAACGTTTCCAGGAAGAAGAGGATTAAAACCCCATTTTGTGGATGGAGTTCAAGGATTTATTGCATGGGCATGGGTACAGCAAGTTTGTAAAGATGAGGGAGGGATAAGATGTCCGTGTGTTAAATGTACTTGTAGATATATAAAGAGTGACCCCAGAGAAGTTAAGAAACACTTGGATAGAGTTGGGTTTATGCCTGATTATTGGGTTTGGGTTTATAACGGTGAAAAGTTTCAAAATTTCGGGCAAGGAGTCAATGCACAAGCTTCGAGTAGTGGAACGAATGTGGAATACAATGAACAATTCAACGATGAACAATTCAACATGATGGATGATATGGTCGCTGATGCTTTAGGTGTGGAACTGTCTTACGCTGATGATGTTGAAGATGAACAAGGCGAACAACTCCCAAATGAGAAAGCACAGAGATTTTACCAATTGTTGAGTGAATGTAATGCCCCATTGTTTGAAGGGTCTTCGGAATCAAAGTTATCTATGTGTGTGAGACTTTTAGCTCATAAGTCAAATTATAGTGTTGCTGATAAAGGCGTGGATGATGTTACGAAGATGTTGTTGGATGCGACTCCATTTAAAGATAATTTGCCAGCAAGTTATTATGATGCTGAGAGGTTGGTGATGAAGTTGGGATTAAAAGTTAAAAGGATTGATTGTTGCATAAACGCCTGCATGTTGTTTTATGACAATGAATTTGGGGTAAGTGACGGAGCATTGGAGGAATGCAAATTTTGTGGAAGTCCACGGTATCGTGTGGGTAGGCGAGGGAGAATTTCGAATAAGTCAATGTTTTATTTGCCCATAATACCAAGATTACAAAGGTTGTTTGCATCGATGAAAACTGCTAGTCAAATGACGTGGCATCATTCAAATAAAATTCCCGGAGTCTTGCGACATCCTTCTGATGGTGAAGCGTGGAAACACTTTGATCAAGTATATCCTGATTTCGCAGCAGATCCGCGAAACGTAAGACTAGGATTGTGCTCTGATGGTTTCACTCCGTATATCCAAGCATCAGCAAAACCATACTCTTGTTGGCCGATCGTTGTAACCCCCTATAATCTCCCTCCCGAGATGTGCATGACAAAGCCCTACATGTTTTTGGCGTGTGTTGTTCCGGGGCCAGATAACCCTAAAGCAGGCATAGATGTGTTTCTACAACCTTTAATTGATGATTTGAAGAGGTTGTGGATTGGAGAATGGACTTACGATATTTCAACCAAAAAAAATTTTCTAATGAGAGCATCTTTGATGTGGACAATTAACGATTTTCCAGCGTATGACATGTTGTCTGGTTGGAGCACTCATGGGAGATTTGCTTGTCCACATTGTATGGAAAATACAAAGGCATTTACTTTGAAAAATGGAGGGAAAAGTTCGTGGTTTGACTCTCATCGTAGGTTTTTGCCTCATAATCACCCGTTTAGAAGAAGTAAGAATGGCTTCTTGAAGGATAAGAGAGTATTAGATGCCCCGCCCCCTAAGATTACATCAGAAGAAGTTTGGACAAGAGTTTGTGATTATCCAAAAGTCACTGATTTTGGCCAAACTATCCCAATACCAGGATACGGAGTTGACCACAACTGGACTAAACAAAGTATATTTTGGGACCTCCCATATTGGAAAGATAACTTGCTCAGACATAATCTTGATGTAATGCACATTGAGAAGAATTTTTTTGACAACATATTTAACACAGTGATGGATGTCAAAGGAAAAACGAAAGATAATGAGAAAGCCAGGAAAGATTTAGAATTGTATTGTAAAAGAAGGGACTTGGAGGGGATCATGTTGATCCTGCTGTTTTGTTGACTCCTAATGAAGATGAAAATGATGAGGATGATGTTGATTCTGAAGAGAACAATATTGATGAAGGGGATCATGATGAAAGTGTTTTTGGATTATAATTGATGTATTGTTGTATTGTTATAATCGATGTACTGTGCTAATTGTAATGATTTTAATTTCAAAATGGATGAATATGTTGTTTATTTGTGTTAAATAGTGTTATGATGATTTATTGTTTACATTATGGTTTTTTTGTTATTGATAAATAGTCAGCCATGCCTCCAAGGATTGAGGATCAGAGCAAGAGTAAAGCCCGCAGGAGGCGGTATGTCACTCAAGTTGTGGACCCAGCCACACAAGCCCGATTAACCCCAATGCCTCCCACACCTGCTGCATCTTCTAGCCAGGGATCGACTGGGTCCTCCCAGGCTAGTGTAGCTGCTCCTCCTATAGCTCCAGCTTTCTCGACTCCAGCTTTCTCGACATCTCCTTACCTTTTCCCTCAGGGACCTCCAGGATATCATTTTGGGTCTTCACCTTCCTTTCCCTACCCTGGGGGCTATCCCTTCCCGTATCCCACCACAATCCCACCACAAACCCAACTCCAAATCCAACCACAACAAATAACCCACCACAACCCCAGCAAAACCCACCACAACCCGAGCAAGAAAATGTGGTCGAAGAGGATGGTGCAGGCCAGATGGATGGTGGTGGAGAGGTGGTGCAGGCCGTTGATGAGCCAGAAGTTTATCCCATGGATAATCGGAATCGCTTTATCTTAAAGCCTAGTGGGAACTCGTAAGTATTATCATAATTCGTACATAGTTCAATTTTAATAATTTTATGATTATTTTAAGTTTGATTATGAGTTTTTATTGTTTCAGCTTTTTGCCTTGCAAACCCGCGGCGGAAGCTATCAAGAATATCATTCACAATTGTTATAATAAATTGTGGAAGACTTATGGTGATGTGGATGATGATGAGAAAGAGCGCTGGTTTAATCTCTTTCAGGTTAGTTTAAATATATACCATAATTTGTAATTTCATTTATATGCACATTTGTTATAGTATCCTAATTTTCTTTAATATGTTAACAAAAATGCAGGCTAAGTGTACTTGGGATGCCAGGTACTATGAAACAATGCGGCGTAATTTCCATATAAGAGCTGCTGCGCGTCTTTCAGATATGCTTCGAAACGCCCGTGTTCGTTATGAGGAGAAAAAAAAGCGGCCACATTGGATCGGGAGGGAGTTGATGAGCCAGTTGGTTGACTATTGGGCAACTGAGGAGTTCAAGTCCAAGTCTGAGAAAGCAAAGAAGAATCGGGCGTCGGAAAAGGGGGGTGCATTCACACCGGTGGCTGCATAAGCAATGGAGAGCATGCTGAACGTTTGGTAAAAATAATAAACCTTTAAATATTTAAATTTGATTGTATTAAATCATTTTATTTATATTAATAATTTTATTTCTTGTGAAAAATAGGCCAGGAGGCTTGGGAGAGAGCCGTTTATTAACGAGCTTCACAACGAGACACACAGACATAAATCCGGCCAATTTTGCGATGAGCGTGCTAGGAAAGTTCAGGTAATATTTAATAAGTATATCGTAATTATTCGCGTTACATTTTATTATGTTTTAAAACTAATTGTTACACAGACACTAATTGTTATTTGTGATTAACTATTTTGTTGTTATTTATGCAGGAGGAGTATGATCGCCAGCTTGCTGAGGCTCTTTCTCAAGGGTCGACAGTTAATCATGGTTTGAGCCTCCGAACCTGGACCAAAGTTGCTGGCGATAAAACTAAAGGAAAGTTATATGGCGCCGGTAACTTAGCCGCTAACTACCGCAAGGGTGTTGCAGCATCCCTCCGACTCACCCTGAATCATGGTGAAGGATCCTCCCACCAGCCTGAGCTGACCCCTGAGATGCGTGAGCTTATTCAAAGGTTGACACAAGAGCAGCTCACGCAACAAATGGCGAGTCACCAGGCTGTTGTGCAAGATTTGCTTGAAAGACAACGATCATATGAGGAGCAACTGGCCCAATTTAGGCAAGCACGGGCTGGGAGTTCTACAGGTGAGCAAATGCAAGTGCAAGACCCCGCCCACACAAGAGCGCCGATTATTAATGACAATGACGACCCGTATCAAATTTATGGTGAAGATGAGGAGGTGGAGACCGAGGATGATGAATGAAGGTGGATCCCGTTCATGTGCTTCTATTTATTGCGTTTTTATTTATTTTTCTGTTTTGTAATATTTGGGGAAGTTTCCTATGCTTCCCAGTACAATTTCTACTTATGGTCTGTACTATTATTCCGTACAATTTAAATTTCTTGCTGCGTGACCTAATATTTTATGTGTGCTATTACTTTAATTTGTATTTTTTTTAAAACAATTAATTATAAAACAATATAAAAACATTTTTTAAAAATAATTTAAAATAATTTTTAAATATTTTTTTAATTTAAAACAATTTAAAACATTTTTTAAAATTATTTTAATAATTATTTTTATTTATTTTATTTTTAAATATTTAAAATAATTTTAATAAATAATTTTTTAATTTAAAAAACATTTAAAATTAATTTAATAATTATTTTTATTTATTTTTATTTTTAAATAATTTAAAATAATTTTTAAATAATTTTTTATAATTTAAAACAATTTATAAAAAAACTAAATTATAATTATAA